>PITB01004419.1:0-99901 GCA_004024585.1 Paradoxurus hermaphroditus
TCTGTTGAACATGGGTGCAAAATTCTCAACAAAACATGGGCAAACTGAATACAATAGTACATTAAAAAAATCATTCACCATGATTAAGTGGGATTTATTCTTGGGCTACGAGGTGGTTCAATATTCACAAATCAATCAGCATGACACAGTACATTAATAAAAGAAATGATAAGAACCATGTATTTCTCTCAATAGATGCAGAAAAATATTCGACAAAGCACAACATCCATTCATGATAAAAACCCTCAACAATGTAAGGATAGAGAGATGGGTCACCTTGGTGGCTCAGTTGGTTAACCGTCCAATTTTGGCTCAGGTCATGATCTCATGGTTTGTGAGTCTGAGTCTGCATGGAGCTCTCTGCTGTCAGCACAGAGCCCACTTCAGATCCTTTTCTCAGCCCCTCCCCTGCTCATGATCTCTCTCAATAGTAAATAAACATTTGAAAAATTTTAAAATAATTAGGGATATAGGGAACATACCTGAAAATCATAAGGCATATATGAAAGACCCACAGTTAATATCATCATCAATAGGGAAGACTTAGAGATTTTTCCCGTTTGGTCAGGAACAAGACAGGGATGTCCACTCTCACCATTGTTATTGAACATAGTACTGGAAGTCCCAACCTCAGCAACCAGACAACAAAAAGAAATAAAAGATATCCAAATTGGTAAGGAAGAAGTCAAACTTTCACTATTCACAGATGGCCTGACATTCTATGTAGAAAACCTGAAAGACTCCACCCAAAAATTGCTAGAACTGATACACGAATTCAGTAAATTCGCAGGATACAAAATCAGCGTACAGAAATCTACTGCCTTTCCATACACCAATAAGCCGCACAAAGAGAAATAAAGGAATTTATCCCATTTACAATTGTTCTACAGGGGTGCCTGGGTGACTCAGTTGGTTAAATGTCTGACTCTTGATTTTGGTTCGGGTCATGATCTCATGGTTGTGAGATCGAGCACCACATTGAGCTCCATGCTGGGCATGGAACCTGCTTAAAATTCTCTCTCTCTCTCTCTCTCTCTCTCTCTCTCTCTTTCTTCCTCTTCCACTGCTCCTCCCTCAATCACTTCCTTGCTCTCTCTCCTCAAAAGAAAGAAAGAAAGAAAGAAAGAAAGAAAGAAAGAAAGAAAGAAAGAAAGAAAAAGATATTACAATTGCATCACAAACCAGAAGATGCTTAGTAATAAATCAAACCAAAGAAGGAGAAAAGATTTGTATTCTGAAAAATATAAAACACTGATGAAAAAATTGAAGAGGACACCAAGAAATAGAAAGACATTCAATGCTCATAGACTAAGGATGACAAATATTGTTACAATGTCTGTACTACCTAAAGCAATCTACACATTCAATGCAATGCTTATAAAAATGCCAACAGCATTTTTCACAGAGCTAGAACAAACAATCCTAAAATTTGTATGGAACCACAAAAGACTCCAAATAGCTAAAGCAATTTTGAAAGAGAAAAATCTGGAGCTATCAGAATTCTGGACTTCAAACTACATTATAAATCTGTAATTATCAAGACAGTATGGTTCTGGCACAAATAAAGACACATAGGTCAACTAAATAGAAGGCCTAGAAATTGACTCAAAACTATATGGTAAACTAATTTTTGACAAAGTAAGAAATAATATCCAATGGAAAAAAATCTCTTCAACAAATGCTGTTGAGAAAAGTAGACAGAGACATGTAGAATGAAACTGTACGACTTTCTTACAACATATACAAAAATAAATTAAAAATCGATGAAAAGTCTAAATATGAGACAGGAAACCATCAGAATACAGGCAACAACCTCTTTAACATCAAGTATAACAACTTCTTACCAGATATATCTCTGGAGACAGGGGAAACAAAAGCAAAAATGGACTACTAGGGCTTCATCAAGATAAAAACCTTATGCACAGTAAAGGAAACAATCAGCAAAACTAAAGAAAACCTTCAAAATGGGTAAGAATATTTGAAAATGGCATATCTGATAAAGGGTTATACATAAGATCTATAAGGAACTCGGAAAATTCTACACCCAAAAAATAAACATACCAGTTTAAAAATTGGCAGAAGACATGAATAGACATTTTTCCAAAGACATACAGATGGCTAACAGACACATGAAAAGTTCTCAGCATCAGTCATCATCCAGTAAATACAAATCAAAACTACAATAAGATATCACCTCACACATGTCAGAATGGATAGAATTAAAAACATGGGAAGAAAAAAAAAAAACAGGTGTTGGTGTGAATGCTGAGAAAGGGGAACCCTCTTGCACTGTTGGAATGAAAACTGGTGCAGCCACTCTGGAAAACAGTATGGAGGTTCCTGAAAAAGTTAAAATTAGAACTCTCCTATGATCCCACAATTACGGTACTAGTGATTTACCCAAAGGATACAAAAATACTGTTTTGAAGGGACACATACACCTCGATGTTTATAGCAGGATTATCAACAATAATCAAAGTAAGGAAGGTGCCAATGACCACGGAGTGATGAATGGATAAATAAAATGTGGTATATATATACAATGGAATATTACTCAGTCATAAAAAATAATGAAATCTTGCTATATGCTACAACATGAATGGAGCTAGAGAGTATTATGCTAAGTGAAATAAGTCAGTCAGAGAAAGACAAATACCATATGGTTTCAATCATGTGGAATTTAAGAAATAAAACAGATGAACATAAGGGGAAAAAAGAGAGAAAGGCAAACCAGAAAAACAGTCTTAATTATAGAAAACAAACCGAGGATTACCGGAGGGGAGGTTGGTGGAGGAATGAGAAAATGGGTGATGGGTATTAAGGAGGGCACTTGTTGTGATGAGCACTGAGTATTGCATGTAAGTGATGAATCACTAGATCTATCCCTGAAACTAATGTTACACTGTGTCTTTAATGACTGGAATTTTAATAAAAACTTGAAATAAGAAAAAAAAAGAAAAAAAAAACAAGTCTGAGAACATCTTGTTCTTGCACTTCCTGTCTCCAAAACTGAGCAAATAAATTTCCGTGTTTAAGCCACTTAGTTTGTGGCATTTTGTAATGGCAACCCTGGAAAACTAACATAGTTACCATAACTAGATATTTACAATGTGTATCAGTTAGGGTTAGGTTCAGTTTTGAAGAGCATAAACTTTAAATAACAGTGGTTTTATGGCGATACATTATTTCTCTCTCATATAGAAGTTCAGGTTTTAAGTGGTATAGAGCCGTCATTGGCATCTCTGGTCCATGACGTTCATTTGAGACCCTAGTTCCTTCCAATCTATCACTCTGCCATGTTAAATATTTGGCCCTTAACTTTGTGTTTCAAGATTGTGGCATCAGTATCCCAGATATGAAGATGGAGGGGGATTTGAGATAAAGAAGGCAAATTTGTCAATGGAGGAAAAAATCCTAGAAGCTGCCACATGACATTTCTGTTTATGTAGCATTGCCCATAACTATGACTCATGGCTATATCTAGCTGTAAGGAAGATTGGGAGTGTAATATGTAACTCAGCTAAAAGTTTTTTACTATTAACAAAATGGACACTAAATAGGGAAAGAAGTAGTAACCTCTGATTCACTCTGCCTTATTGACTATCCAAATAACATTGCTTACTCTTCCAAACACAGAACACATTTCACTCCTTCCCAAGATAGAAGACCCAATGTCGCATTCAGTTACTGTGTTCATCTCAAATTATAAGATATCTGGCGACATACCTTTAAAACTTAGGTTCAGATGTGATTCATTGTGCTCTGTGCCCAACCACAAACTAAAAAACAAGTATGTTATGCTTTGGTCACCTGTAAACTAAGAGACAAGTTACCTGCCCTCCCATTTATCCACCTAGTATACAATTGTAGAGAAGAAATAACATAGTTGCAACAATAACTTCCTTTTATGGGAAACACACAAGGTACTCATCCATAGCAATGATTAAATCTTTTGGGGCGGAAGTTATAAACACTCTGAATAAAAGCATGGAAGTATGAAATTGATATTTATGAATGGAACAGCTATTTCACTTAACTGATAGAGATTTTAGTGAACTGACGAGTTTATTCACATCTTCATAGATGACAACTGAATTATTGCTTGACTTTCTTGTCTCATGATGGAGTTATATACCAATATAATCTCTCATAAATTGAAAATATTGTAAATAAAAATGCATTTAATATAACTAACCTTTCAAACATCATAGCTTAGCCTAGCCTATCTTAATTGTGCTTAGAACATTTACATTAGCCTACAGTTGAGCAAAAATAATCTACACAAAGCCTATTTTATAATAAAGTGCTGTATATTTCATTAATTTATTGCATACTGTACTGAAAGTGAAAAACAGAATAATTTTATGGGTACAGAATGGTTGTAAGTGTATTGGTTGTTTACCCTTATGATCATTACTGAATATGTATCAATTTCAGGCCATTTTAAACTATTTTTTTTGTTTTTGCATTTATTTACTTTTGAGAGACAGAATGAGACACAGTGTGAATGGAGGAGGAGCAAGGAGAGAAGAAGACACAGAATTTGAAGCAGGCTCCAGGCTCTGAGCAAGTGTTTAGCACAGAGCCTGATGCAGGGCTCGAACCCTGGAACCGTGATATCATGACCTGAGCCGAAGTCGGACACTCAACCGACTGAGCCACCCAGGCGCCCCATTTTCACACCATTTAAAAGTTCATAAATTGTAAGGTAAACGATTATAAGTTAGGAAACATGTGCATTTAAAGTAATCTTAAAAGTAAACTTCTTATTCAACATAAAAGAGGGAAAGAATGAAAAAGACACTTAATGATTGATTTTATACTCATTCATTCAACAAATAAAAATGATAATAAATTGCTATTCTAGGTATGGGGAATAGAGGAGTAAAGAAAACTGGTAAAGGAACACCTAGGTGGCTCAGTTGGTTAAGTGTCTGGCTTTGGCTCAGGTCATGATCTCATGGTTAGTGAGTTCGAGACCCACATTGGGCTCTGCATTGACAGTATACAATTACTTCAGATCTTCCATATTCTTCTCTCTCTGCTCATCCCCTGCTTGTATGCTCCCTCTCACTCACTCTCAAAAATAAACAAACATTAAAAATACTGGTAAGGTGCATAGTCTCATTGAGTTTACATTCTAATAAGGAGAGACAGTCAATAAGCAAAAATATAATTAAATATACATTGTACCAGTTCTTAAGGGCTGTAGGGAAAAAATAAACCTTGATAAGGTTGTTAGAAAGATCCAGGTTGGAGGTGGGAGTGGTGGTGCTGAGCTATCAAGGAAAATTTGAATAGAGAGAAATATATATACATATATATATATATATATATATATAACCATATATGTATACATATATATGTGTATATATATATATATATATATATATATATAATCTTTCTATAGATATAGAGAGATCTATCTATTTACCCCTCAAAATATTGGTATCATAAATATCAATTTCTGGAATTATAATCTCATAGAGGAAGCAAATGAAAAGAAAGATGGGAAAACTATACTTTGTAGAGAAACCAACTGTCAAGCCAGGTATTATCACCTATTGTCTTTTCAACCCAGCACAGTTCCTCAGATACTGTTGACATGTGTTTTACAGTTTTTCTTCTTATATACATATTTATAAATATATGTTTTATATAATTTATACAAATACTTTTTAAGGCAAATGCTATCTTTTTTATTTGATTATGGTTGGATGAAGAAATATGGGCAATACTGAATAGGAACATAAAGCTCTTGAATCATATTGACTTGAAGGTGACTACTACATTTACCTCTTACCAGTTACAAGAATTCAGATAAGTTAATTTGAGTCTTGGTTTCACAGACTGTAAAAATGAGTTGCTTATATTATATTACTACTTATATTACAACTTTGAAAAAATTCAGCATAAACATTAATATGAAGGGCTCAGAATCCTACCTGGAAAATGCTCAGTGTTGATTGCCTTATAATTTTCCACAACATATCTATAAACCACCTTATACAATTCAAAAAATATTATAACCTACACAAATTTCATAAGAATATAAAACTAATTTAATTTAATGCAAAGAGCATATTAATTTATTGATAATCAGTGTAGCAAAGTGTTAAAAAAAAGGGAATTTTGAAATCAGGCACACCTAGAGTTTCCTCTCTGTCCCGTTACTTAATAATTTGTGTATGGCATCTAATTAGACACTTTAAATGACTTCTTGCTTGGTTTTCATAATAGTCCAGTGAGTTTAGTCTTAATAACTCTATTTTACTGTTTGTGAAATAGACTCAGAGAGGTTAAGTGATATATCCATGATTGCAAAGTTAGTAAGCAGCAGATATGGTATTTGAACACATGCCTATTCAATTTCAAACCCATGTCTTTTCTATTATATTGTACTACCATTATGACTATAACTTTGTAGATTAGATAAGCATTGTCATGTGGTGTGTTTTATTCCTCTAAAGGTTTTAATGATCTAGTAGTGCAGTGATAAATTAGATAAAAGTAATTAATACCCATAGGTTTTCATTTCTGATTCTTCCACACCACTAAAGTGTTCTCTATCAATGCCGAATAAATGGATCAGTTCTAGAAGTTTTTTGGTGGAATCTATTGGATTTTCCACATAGAGTATCATGTCCTCTGTGAATAGTGAATGTTTGACCCCCTCCTGGCCAATTTGGATGCCTTTTATTTCTTTGTGTTGTCTGATTGCTGAGGCTAAGACTTCCAATACTATATTGAATAACAGTGGTGAGAGTGGACATCCCTGTCTTTTTTCTGACCTTAGAGGAAAAGCTCTCAGTTTTACCCCATTGAGGATGATATTAGTGTTGGGTCTTTCATATATCACTTTAATGATCTTGGGGTATGATCTTTCTATCTCACTTTCTTGAGTGTTTTTATCAAGAAAGGATGCTGTATTTTGTCAATTGCTTTCTCTGCATCCGAGAGGATCATGTGGTTCTTGTCTTTTCTTTTGTTGATGTGATGAGTTGCATTGATTGTTTTGTGGATATTGAACCAGTTGCAGGGTATAAAATCAATGCACAGAAATCAGTTGCATTCCTATACACCAATAATGAAGCACAGAAAGAGAAATCAAGGAATCAATTCCATTTACGATTGCACCAAAAACCATAAAATACCTAGGAATAAATCTAACTAAAGAAGTGAAAAATGTATACACTGAAAACTATAGAAAGCTTAAGAGAAATTGAAGAAGACACCAAAAAATGGAAAAAATATTCCATGCTTGTGCATTGGAAGAAAGATATTGTTAAAATACTAATACTACCCAAAGCAATCTACATATTCAATGCAGTCCCTATCACAATAACACCAGTATTCTTCACAGACCTAGAACAAACAATCCTAAAATTTGTATAGAACCAGAAAAGACCCCAAGTACTAAAATCAATCTTTAAAAAGAAAACCAAAGCAGAAGGCATCACAATCCCGGACTTCAAGCTGTATTGTAAAGCTGTAATTGTCATGACAGTATGGTGCTGTCACAAAAACAGACACTCAGATCAATGGAACAGGATAGAGAATGCAGAAATGAACCCACAAACGTATGGCCAACTAATCTTTAACAAAGCAGGAAAGAATATCCAATGGAATAAAGACAGTCTTTTCAGCAAGTAGTGCTGGGAAAACAGGACAACGACGTGCAGAAAAATGAACCTGGACCGCTTTCTTACATCATACACAAAAATAAATTCAAAATGGATGAAAAACCTAAGCATAGAATAGGAAGCCATCAAAATCCTCGAGAAGAAAACAGGCAAAAACCTCTTTGACCTTGGCTGCAGGAACTTCGTACTCAACATGTCTCCAGAGGCAAGGGACACAAAAGCAAAAATGAACTATTGGTACCTCATCAAATTAAAAAGCTTCTGCACAGCGAAGGAAACAATCAACCAAAATAAAAGGCATCCGACAAAATGGGAGAAGACATTTGCAAATGACATATCAGATAAAGGGTTAGTATCAAAAATCTATAAAGAACTTATCAAACTCATCACCCAAAAAACAAATATACTAGTGAAGAAATGGGCCAAAGACATGAACAGACACTTCTCCAAAGAAGACATCCAGATGGCCAACAGACACATGGAAAAATACTCAACATCACTCATCATCAGGGAAATACAAATCAAAACCACAATGAGATACCACTTCACACCTGTAAGAAAGGCTAACAGCTCAGGCAGATGTTGGCGAGGATGCAGAGAAAGAGGATCTCTTTTGCACTGCTGGTGGGAATTCAAACTGGTGCAGCCACTCTGTAAAAAACAGTATGCAGGTTCCTCAAAAAATAAAAAATAGAACTACCCTACGACCCAGCAATTGTACTACTAGGTATTTATCAAAAAGATACAGGTATGCTGTTTTGAAGGGGCACATGCACCCTAATGTTTATAATAGCACTATCAACAGTAGCAATAGTATGAAAAGAGATCAAATGTCTATCAATGGATGAATGGAAAGAAGAAGTGGTGTACACACACACACACACACACACACACACACACATACACAATGGAGTATTACTCAGCAATGAAAAATAATGAAATCTTGCCATTTGTGACTACGTGGATTGAACTAAGGGTATTATGCTAAGTGAAATTAGTCAGAGGAAGACAATTATCATATGACTTCACGAATATGAGGATTTTAAAATACAACAGATGTATAGAAGGGAAGAAAAGCCAAAAAAAATAATATAACAACAGGGAGGGGGACAAAACATAAGAGACTCTTAAATATGGAGAACAAACGGAGGGTTACTGGAGGGGTCTTAGGAGGGGGGATGGGCTAAAGGGGAAAGGACATTAAGGAATCTACTCCTAAAATCATTGTTGCACTATATGCTTACTAACTTGGATGTAAATTATAAAAATAAATTGAATAAATAAAAAAAAGTGTTCTCTATCTAAATCATTTTCTTTTATTGTCTATGACAGAAACTATATCATTTTGTTCTATTTCAGGATAAACTTTCCCAATTCATCTTTGACATTCTGAATTTCTGCACTGGTTCCCAGTTTGTTGACTGTTTCATAAAGGTTTCTCAAAGTTGGATCAGGCTGACAATGGAATGTAATCACATAGATGTAGGTGAATATTCTCTGCCTAAAATTTAATTGCCCTTGAAATCAGCCTCTGAAGGTTTTAACTTTATTACCATTACAATATTTTGGATATTTAATTTTTTAAAGCAAATGTCTCAGTAATCACATTATCAACAATCACTTTTTCCTCTGCGGAAATTTGTAGAGGATCATCAAAATTCTTAGTATGGATACTGCAATTTATTTATGTAAAAATAAATGCTTGGGTTTCCTACATCTATATTGATTCCAAGTGTAGTGTTGTAGTTATTTCAAACTGTTCTTTGAATCTATATAGTTAGGTTCTTTGAAATCAAGAGGATAAATCTAAAAATGTTTGTAATCAGCAGTAGCCTCAATAGAACACCACCTAGTTTTCCCAACGAAGGGGTTTGTATAGCAGTCGCCCAGCAGTTGTGTCAATTATCCACAGGTTTTGGAGTTTTGAGAAGGCAATGCAGAATTTTAACAGTGTCAATATCAAAATAATTCCCATTCCATCCTCAGAATTAAAAACTTAGGAAGATTATCACATACACGCTTGGTGAGATGAGATTTTATTGTCTCTTCCTAAAAGCAAAAAAGGAAGAAAACCCACCAACTTTTACTCTGAGTTTGATACTTGATCAACTGAATATTATGAATTACTTTGATAAATCATATTTGATCTATCCTTACAATAGTCTGAATTATTTTTCTAGCACTTGACATTTAATTTGTTATCAATATCAAAATTTATCTTAGCTTTTAAAAGAGTTTTTGCACAATTTTTATAAGGTATCCTAATGTTGGGGCACCTGAGTGGCTCAGTTGGTTAATCGTCCAACTTTAGCACAGGTTATAATCTCATGGTCCATGAGTTCTAGCCCTGTGTCAAGCTCTGTGCTGACACCTCAGAGCCTGGAGCCTGCTTCAGATTCTGTGTCTCCCTTTCTCTCTGCCTCTCCCCCACTCACACTCTCTCTCTCTCTTTCTCAAAAATAAGTAAGCACTTTTTTAAAAAGAATGTTTTTAAGATATCTTAGTGTTATTGAACCAACATCAGTGATTCCTGAGTCTTGAGCAGTGTCATTCTAAACTTTTGCTTAGTTTTTTGTTTGTTTGTTTCTTAAATTCCACATATGAGTGAAATCATAACGGTATTTGTCTTTCTCTCAGAGACTTATTTTGCTTAGCATAAGTCTCCAGCTCCATCCATGATGCTGCAAATGGTTAGATTTCATTCTTTTTATGGATGAATAATATTCCACATCTTTTTTATCTATTCATCTATTGGTGGACACGGGTTGCTTCCATAGTTTGACTATAGTAACTAATGTTGCAGTAAACACAGAGATGCATATATCCCTTCAAATTAGTATTTTTGTTTTCTTTGGGTAAATACCCAGTAATGTGATTACTGGATCATAGGGTAGTTCTGTTTTTACACTTTGAGGAATCTCCATACTGTCTTGCACAGTGGCTTCACCAGTTCACGTTCCCACCAACAAACCATGAAGGTTCCTTTTTCTCCACATCCTTATCAATACTGTGGTTTCTTCTGCTTTTGATTTTAGCCATTTTACAGGTGTGAGGGTGAGGTGATATCTCACTGTGGTTTTGATTTACATTTCCCTGATGGTGAGTGACGTTAAATACATTTTCATGGGTCTTTTGGCCATCTTTATGCCTTATTTGGAGACATGTCTGTTCATGTCTTATATCAATTTTTTAATTGGATTGCTTGTTTTCATGGTGTTGAGTTGTATAGGTTCTTTATATATTTTGGATACTAACCCTTTATTAGATTTGTCACTTTCAGGAAGAAAAACTTCCAAAATAATTCCTAAGGCTAGCGTTACACTGATATCAAAACCAGATAAAGACACCACACACACAAAAAAGAGAACCACGGGCCAAAATCCCTGATGAACATAGATGTAAAAAATCCTCAACAAACTTTTGACAAACCTAATCCAACAATATATTTAAAAAATCATTCACCATGATCAAGTGAAATTTATTCCCAAGATGCAAGGGTAGTTCAATATTTGCCCATCAGTCAACATGATACATCACATCAAGAAGAGATCATTGTAATAGATGCAGAAAAAAACGTTTTACAAAGTACAATATCAAGTCATCATAAAAACTCTCAACAAAGTTGTTTTGAGGGAATATACTTCAACATAATAAAGGCCATTTTTGAAAAACCCACAGTTAACATTATCCTAAATGGGGAAAAAACTTAAAGCTTTTCTCCTAAAGTCAGGAACAAGACAAGGATGTCCACTCTCACCACTTTTATTCAAAATAGACCCACGTAATTTTCATTTGTGAAATAGATAATAGATAAATAAATAATAGATAAATTTATCGCCTCTTAGTAATCTACTAAGAAAGGCAAACAAGTATCTATGGCCATGTTGTCCTCACTTAAATGATTTATTTCTGGTATATCATTACCTGTTAAATACAACACTGTGCTTGCCGAAATGAAAATTCATCTCGTGAGAGATAATATAAGAAATGGTAATGTCTGGGTGGCTCAGTTAGTTAAACATCAGGTTATTTTTTTTCTATTTTTTATAATAGTTTATTTTCAAATTGGTTTACATATAGCATGCAGTCTGAGGCATAGATAATTATAGTGCAAAGTTTAATTGAATGGAGAAAAATGATGTACTTGTTATCTAGCCTTCTTTTGTTGTGTAGGCAGTCACATGTATTTTTACCAGGAAAAAGTGAATAGAATTTTATTTTGATGAAAAAAAAAAAAGAAATGGTAATGTCTTCCTGCATAAGTTGCTTTCATCCATCACCAAGCAAAATTTTGTCTCTTATTCCTTATAGATGTTTTGTAAAACATGAAAAAAACAAACAAACAAGTAAGACACTTCATGTTTTGAAAGCCT
Organism: Paradoxurus hermaphroditus; assembly: GCA_004024585.1. Classification (NCBI taxonomy): domain Eukaryota; kingdom Metazoa; phylum Chordata; class Mammalia; order Carnivora; family Viverridae; genus Paradoxurus; species Paradoxurus hermaphroditus. The sequence continues at coordinate 12,017 of PITB01004419.1, forward strand.
TCTCTTTCCACTCTTGGGTCTTTCTATATAACTCAACCTGGTTCTCAGTTCAGCTATAACTATGGTACCTCATGGTCCTGTCCCTGCTTCCTTACCATTTCTTACTGTGGGGAGTACTCACTCATTGTAAAGGTAACTGCATGTCAGATGTGTCTTATAGACATTAAAAACTCCTCTGCCTAAATAGCTCGCTTTGTCAAGATATGGTGACTGTTTTCTTTAGTAATTATTTTGGGTTGAGTGTTAAAGAAGTTTTTTGAAAAGCAAATGCTATATGGGTAGGGTGAGTTATTACTAGACATTAACCTTCTTCATCTTTTATCAACACAATGTTGTAACACCTATTATATGATAATGTACATGTCTCATTGATGTAGGGGTGAAAGACATATTAAAAAAGAAAAGACAGAGTGTCAGTACTCAAGGAACTTAACTGAGAAAGTAAGATAATTCCAGACATCTGACTACAATCAAGAGCAATAGCGTAGACAAGACCAGGTGGACTACTTCTTTAGACAAGGCTTAGAGTAGGCAATAGAGGGACAGTATGTTGGTATTGAGTAACACTCGGTGTGTTTCTGTGTGTGTGTGTGTGTGTGTGTGTGTGTGTGTGTGTGTGTGTGTATGATATCCTAAGGAAGAGAGAATGAAGCCCCAACACAACCTTACAGTTTTCCAAACATTTGCTCCAGTTGCAAGGGCTGTTGCACATAATCACATATTGCTTGTTAGTTCTGCCATTCCAGGAAGTGGAATGACTTCTGCCTCACTGGTAAACTTTATAGAAGACCAGGTGGTCATTGAAATGAATAATATGCTGTATGTACAGGCATTAGTGAGAAAGAAGAAAATAAAAATTTCAAAATGATTTGCCTTATCTTTGATTTCTTTCCATTTATTCTACATGCCAGGGATGTCCTGCTAACCTCTACCAAACTCTAGACTCCTTCCACTTAAAAACACGTTTCCCATGGAAATGTGTGGTGTACTCTCTGCAAAAAAATATGTTGGCTCCTCAAAAAGTTAGAATTACCATACTATCCAGCAATTCTACTTTTGGGTATGTACATAAAAAAAAATCACAGGCTTGAACACATATATGTATACCAATGTTCATAGGGGCATTTTTTATAATAGCAAAACATTGGAAACAAGTCAAATGGTGACCAAAAGATGAATGGATGAACAAAATGGGGTGTGTATAGGCACACCTTAGAGGTATTGCAGGTTCAATTACAGACCATGAGAATAAAACAACAGAGTAAGTCAAATAAACTTTTTGGTTTACCAGTGTAAGTAAAATTTATGTTTATACTATACTGTAGTCTATTAATTATGTAGCAGTGTTATGTCTAAAAAACAACGTATATACCTTAATTAAAAATACTTTGGTATGGGGCACCTGGGTGGCTCAGTCGGTTAAGCGTCTGACTTCAGCTCGGGTCATGATTTCATGGTTCGTGAATTCGAGCCCCACGTCAGGCTCTGTGTTGACAACTCAGAGCCTGGAGCCTGCTTCAGCTTCTGTGTCTCCCTCTCTCTCTGCCCCTCCCCCGCTCATGCTCTGTCTCTAAATAAATGTTAAAAAATTAAAAAAATATTTTAGTACTAAAAAATATCAACCATCCTCTAATCTTTCAGCTAGTTGTAATTTTTATCTGATCGAGGGTCTTGTGTTGATGTTGATTGTTGTTGACTAATGAGGGTGGCGATATTTATTATTTATTTATTTATTTATTTATTTATTTATTTATTATGAGAGAGTGGAGGAGAGAGGCAGAGGAGGAGAGAGGTAGAGAATCTTAAGCAGGCTCCACACTCAGTGAGGAGCCCAACACAGGAATTGATCCCAAGACCCTGGTATCATGACTTGAGCTGAAATCAAGAGTTGGATGCTCAACCAAGTGAGCCACCTAGGTACCTTGGTGGGATTTTTTTAAGAAAGAAGACAGTAGTTAAAGTTGCTGCATCAACTGACTTTTCCTTTCTTGAACAATTTCTCTGTAGCACGCAATGCTGTTTGATAGATTTTACCCACAATTGAATTCCTTTCAAAATTAAAGTCAATCCTCTCAAAACCTGCCATTGCTTTGTCAGCTAAGTTTATGTCATATTCTGCATTATTTGTTGTAATTTCAACAATCGTCACAGTATCTTCACCAATAGTAGATTTTATGACAATAAACCACTTTCTGTGCTCATCCATAAGTAACAAGTGTTCAACTGTTAAAGGTTTATCATGAGATTGTAGCAATTTAGTCATATCCTCAGGATACACCTCTAATTATCCTTCTCTTGTTGTTTCCATAAAATATACAGTTACTTCCTCCACGGAAGTCTTGAATCCCTCAAAGTCATCCATGAAGACTGGTATCAACTTCTTCCAAACTCCTGTTAATTTTGATATTTTGACTTCTTTACATGAATCATGAATGTACTCAAGGGTATCTAGAATGGTAAGTCCTTTCCAGGAGATTTTCAATTTAATTTGCCCAGATCCATCAGAGGAATCATGATCTATGGTACTATATCCTTACATAATGCATTTATTTTTTTTAATGTTTATTTATTTTTTTGAGACAGAGACAGAGCATGAGCGGAGGAGGGGCACAGACAGAGAGGGAGACACAGAATCTGAAACAGGCTCCAGACTCTGAGCTGTCAGCACAGAGCCCGATGCGGGGCTCGAACTCAGGAACGGTGAGATCATGACCTGAGTCGAAGTCAGACGCTCAAACCGACTGAGCCACCCAGGCGCCACACATAATGCATTTCTTAAATAATAAGACCAAAAGTTGAAATGACTCCTTGATCCATGGGCTGCAGAATGGACGTTGTGTTAGCAGGCATGAAAACAACGTTAATCTCATTACACATCTCCATCGGAGCTTGTGGGTGACCAGGTACATTGTCAATTTTTGCAGTAAAATTTTGAAAGGAATTTTTTTCCTGACAAGTAGGTCTCAAGAGTGGGCTTCAAATATTCAATAACCACATTGTAAACAGATATGTTGTGATCCAGGCTTTGATTTTCCACTGATAGAGCACAAGCAGAATAAATTTAGCATAATTTGTAAGGGCCCTAGGATTTTCAGAATGTTAAATGAACGTCGCTTCAACACCACTGTGTTGGTTACTAACAAGCTTGGCAATCTGAGCTTTGAAGCAAGACTTCTCCTACTAGCTATGAAAGTCCTAGAAGGCATCTTCTTCCAATAGAAGGCTGTTTCATTCATCTATATTAAAAATCTTTTGTTTGTGTAGCCGTTTTCATATTATCTTAACTAGATCTACTGGATAGCTTGCTATAGCTTCTACATCAGCAGTTGCTGCTTAACCTTGCACTTTTATGCAAGGTAAACTTCGTAACTCAACATCAGTTAGCTTCAAACTTTTCTTGTGCATCTTCCTCACCTCTCTGTATTTATAAAATTTAAGAAAGTTAGGGGCTTTCTCTGGATTAGGTTTGGTTTAAGGGAATATTGTGAGTTTTGATCTATTTATACTACTAAAACTTTCTCCATATCAACAATAAGGTTTTTTCACCTTCGTTTCATTCACATGTTAACTGGAGTAGCAATTTTAATTACCTTCAAGGGCTTTTTCTTTGCATTCACAACTTGGCTAACCGTTTGGTGGAAGAAGTCTTGCTTTCAGCCTGTTTTGGCTTTTGACATGTCTTCCTCAATAAGATTAATTTCAAGCTCTTGATTTAAAGTGAGAGGTGTGTGACTCTCTTTCTCTTGAACACTTAAAGGCCATTGTAGGGTTATTAATTGCCCTAATTTCAGTATTGCTGTTTCTCAGCAAATATGCAGGCCTGAGTAGAGAGAAAGTGACGGAGAAAGAGCTGGTTGGTGGAGCAGTCAGAACAAATACAACATTTATTAAGTTCAACATCTTATATGGGCGAAGTTCATGGTGCCCCCAGTTATGATAATAACATCAAATAATACAAATCAAAGTTCACCATAACAAATATGGCAATAATTTAAAAAGTTTGAAATATTTTGATAATTACCAAAACGTGTCACAGAGACACGAATTGAGCAAATGCTGTTGGGTAAATGGCTCTAATTGACTTATTCAGTGCAGGGTTGACACAAACTTTCAATTTGTAAAAAATGCAATGTCTGAAGTGCAATAAAACAAAGTGTGATAAATTGAGGTATCACTGTACATACCATATCATTCAGCATTAAAATTATAAAATTTTTTTCATGATTTTTTTAAATTTTATAATAGTTTATTTTCAAATTGGTTTACATATAACACCCAGTGTTCATCCCAACATGTGCCCTTTTTAATGCCCATCACCCCCTCGCCCCCCTCCCTCATCCTCCTCACCCTCAGTTTTTTCTTAGTCTTTGAGAGTCTCATATGTTTTATCTCCCTCCCTCTCTGTGTCTTTTTTTTCTTTCCCCTCTTCCCCTCCCCCTGGTTTTTGCTTAATCTCACAAAGTCCACCTATTCGTGGAAACATATGGTATTTGTCTTTTTCTGACTGACTTATTTCACTTAACATAATACCCTCCAGAAAATACAAATTAAAATTATAAAATTTTGACACACGCTACTATGTGGGTGAATCTTAAAGACATACTAAGTCAAATAAACTAAACAAGAGGGAACATAATGTATGGTTCCACTTATATGAAGTATGCAGAGCAGTCAAATTCATAAATATAGTATTTGCCAGTGGTTAAGGAAAGGGGGAATGTGGAGTTATTAACTAATAATTATGAAGTTTCAGTTTGAAATAATGAAACAGTCTGAAGATGGATGGTGGTGATGGCTGCACGAAAATATGAATGTACTTAATGCCATAGAACTGTGTACTTAAAAATGGTTAAAATGAAAAATTTTATGTTATATATATTATGTCATGATAAGAATTTTTTATTTGAGAGAGAGAGAGAGAAGAGAGAGGAGAAAGAGAGAAAGAGGGAGAGGGAGAGAGACTGCAAGTGGGGGAAGGGGCAGAGGGAGAAAGAGAATCTAAAGTACGCTACACACTCAACACAGGGCCCAGTAGGGGGCTTGATCTCATGACCCTGGGATCACGATCTGAGCCAGAATCAAGAATCAAATGCTCAAACGACTGAGCCACCCAGGCACCCCAAGAATTTTTTAATTAAAAAAAGTTTTCCTAAACATTCTCTAAATAAGCAAAAAATTCTATGGCATTGACATTATAAACTTTACATAGAAGCAGAAATTCTAAGCAGAAATGTTAGAATCCATTTTCTTGAAGGCAAAGCTCATGTTTTTTTCTTCACAATTACATTTCAAATTCTTTTTGATGCTATGGAAGTGTATAGTTATTGCCTCCAAACAACTTATAAACTTGTTAGGTAGACAACAATAACACAGAGAATGAAGAAAGAAAACTTAATACCATATATCTCAAACATAACCACTGTGTAGTAGAAAGGAAATTAATATTAGTGAAAGTTGAGTTACAAGAGCTAATTTTATGGGAAAAATGATGGTTGAATTGGGTGTAAATAATGAATAATTTTTAGAGAGCTGGAAGGGATACAGTATGGCATTTTGTGCCATGGAAGATAATAAAATAAAATCACTAAAATCACATAGGTGGAATGAATTTGGTTTATCTGTAGCACAGTGAGAATAAGTGTCTGACTAAAGAACAGAGGAAATACCAGGAAATAAAGTTAGGTCAGTTGGGGTCAGATTATGAAGTACTTTAAAATACAGTTTATTAGCATTAAATCATATGTGACTAATTTTACCAGATATAGCCTCTCACAACTTCCCGCTAAAATCTTTTGAGACACACACGCATACACACAAAACTTCACAATAACACTGAAACCTGGCACCAATAATCAGTCACTTGCCAAAAATATGGGGAAATGTCTCCTAATAGGCTGTTGGAATTGAATCTATAAACATAATTGGTAGTCAATATATGCTAATGTGCTAAGAATAGAACAAATTTTCTAGTATGAATGAAAATGAGAGAACTATTTTTTTTGTTTTTTTCCATTTATTATTTTGTTCAGAATTTCTAATTTTGTACGAACTGTAAAATAGGATGTAAATCTTTTTATTGGATGGGTACTGATTTTTTATTCCTCTCCCCATCATATTCATTCAGTTTCTATTAATACTTCATTTCTAAATCCTGTTAGAAACTGCAGTTCCCAAGATGATTCAATCACAATTATATATAGTTAATATATATAACTAATATTTAGTTATAGCTATATATTAACTCTGGAGTATGTAGTTCCCTGAAGTAAAGCACTATCAGCCAGCATGGCAGACAACTAGCTATTTTCTGAAAATCCATGCTCTTAATATTGTAAAGTTGTATTTGAGAAACAACTATCCATCTTAAAATTATATTCCTTGTCCTCCTTATGTCTGGATATAGCTTTGTTCTTTTCCTAAAGAAAGTGAACGAAAATAATTTGTGCCACTTCCTGGCAGAAGTGGTTAAGAAGTAGGCACTTCTCTCCACTTTGATTTTTTCTGTCTTCGAGCTGAAGGTGGACTTTTAGGCCCTAGGGAATGACATTGCCATCAAATAAGGGAGACTGAGTTTCCAAATCTCCACACAGAAGTTTATCCATGAAATATTCATTGAACAATTGTTCCAGCGAGACATAAACTAGCATGAGCCACTGAAATTTTAGAGTTTATTTGTTACAGATTATCATAAAGTAATATAGCATGGGTGAACAGAGCAGGATATTTTTTAGCAATATGTGTTGGTGTAGTGGTTCTAAAATATATAGTCTATATAATAAGAATCTTAGAGTTTGAAGTTATGGGGACAATAGAAGATCTCCTATTAGTCGAGTAGAACATAAATTAAAACAACAGCAACAACAACAACAAAATTAGACTCTTGGAATTGGGCTAGCAATTAGGCACAGCAACCAATGTTCAGTATATTATAGTATTGGAATCTCACAAAGTCTGCTACATATGTCACCTAAATTTATCTTCACAGTTTTACAGGTTAAGTATTATCATCTTAGTTTGACAGATGAGGAAATTGAGATAACTCCCCAAGGTCATATGGCAAGTGGTGGAGCCAGGTTATGAACCTCAATGTTTCTAATTTAAAAGTCACTTTTAACTACCACTTTCTAACACTTCCCATAAAAGTGTTGAGAAGGTACTTGTCCAACTACAAATCGATAGAGGACAAAGTCAAGGGAAATCCAGAGACACAATCTGTTAGAAGTTTTTAGATCCAGATAGATTTCTTTTTATTCAGGAATGAATAAAGTCAACTTGGAGATAATTACCATGTAACTGATGCATATATCAAGCACAACTTGTGAGATATAATCAGAAGGCAGCTTTATTTTAATTTCCTATGACCTCTTTAAATTTATTCTGTGAAATGAGTTTTTCTCTTGCCCCTGATTACAATTCAAGGATATTTCTATGACTTTTCCAGTTACTTTTACGTAATAAGAATGTCATTTCAGTAATTGATATATCTTCAGCGGTGTAATAATAAAACTATAAACTGTATTCAAAGCTTCACATATTTCCAAACTCAGGCCTGCTGCAAGGGTCACTAACTTGAACAGGAAAGGGGACATGTTTTCTCTACCTTGAATTTTCCATCTATTTCTCTATTTTGTTAATTTTTTTTGAGTTTTTCAAAGTAAGAGAAAAGCAGAATGAGAAGAGAAAAAGTCCAGGAAAGGATTTAATTTACTATACTGCTATGAGAAGGAACAGATATTCCTTGGGTTTGGTAGATGTTTGAGCTTGATTCCTTCTTTCATGGTACACTTTATTACCTTCTTCAGAGAACACCTCATCACTGGAAATAACTCACATTTCTCCTGGTGCTTGTGAATGTATCTCCTCTGGCTTTTATTTTATGATTCCTTCTTCATCACATAAGAATCTGACAATTCGCCCTCCTATTTAGGGCATCTCTCCCATGGCCTTTCTTGGTCAGGCTCTAAGAAACTCCATTCTGGCTCTTTCTTGTATGTGGCCTACATATTCTTTATAAGATACACTCATGTATCTTTTGTTACAACAAATTCTGGAAGTGCAAGCATCACTCAAATACAACAACTTCTTTTTTTTTCTTCTCTAGGAGTAAACAGTCAACAATCTTTCCCTTTAGATTGAATTAATGATATGAGCCATACATCAATATACTACAGGGAACAGATTTTAAACTATGGTATGATTCTGTTGGAGACTCTTCAACTTGTGATGAGGGGTGAGCATTTCTCAATATTCACACTTTGAGAAAATAGTACTCAGAGCACACCAACAACTCTTTCCAAAAATCTCCTCCTAAACTACCAATCTTCTATCAAATTTTCCAAACTCTTTTATAAGCATAAAATTTAGTATTAAATTAACATCTCAAAACCAGTGTCCAACCACCTTTATAAATTCCACCTGGTGGACTTCCACCTGTCAGATGTGGTACCAAATATTTTAAGCCTTAAACCCAAATTCAGACTTAAATATTTCCATTTAAACATCATATAACAAAAACTAAACTAAATGACAAAAACAACAACAGAACAAGGGAAAAAAGATATTTATGAGTACATAAGAAGATCCCAATTCTAAAAATAATCTAAAGAATCAGAAGAAGTATTTTTATAGAACACTATGGCATCATAGAGTAGTTACAAAAAGACTGCTTCTGAATGGGACTCTAATTTTCATTCCAACTTTAACCAACAATGGGACATCAAAATATCTAATCAAGGGGACTTGTTTGAATGTATATCTCTTGCCTTCTGGGGAAAATGTTGGAACAGATTTTGAGGGCTAAAAGGTACATTCCTCAAAGCATTAGGACTTATCATTCTGACAAAACAGGAAGAAAAATACCATCTTCAATTTTTAGGAACACAGAATCATTTGTGAAGGACTTATGAATGGGAGAGAGAGGATTTTTTTTTCATGTGACAATAAGTGGTCCATTCAAATAACTTTGAGTTAACTCTGTTCAAGAGCACAGAACTCTTAAAAATAAGCTACTGATTGTGTTTACTGGTTGTAGAGACAACCTTTCCCAACTTCAAGGTCTGCTGCAATAGTGAACACTGAAAATGGAGACAATGTAGCCAGTGACTGGAGATGTATCTTTGATGTGATGAGGATACCATCAGCAGTAGTACTGCTCACATTTTGTTAGCTATCTTGGCAATGGCCTACAATGTAGCCTTAGAAAAGGTCACCTAAAGTAGAAGTAGTGTAGAATAATAATAAGGAAGTTGGAAAGCTTCAAAACAGTTTCAGCATCGACTGAAGCAGTATCAAGAGGACTTAAGGTATTTGGGTCAGATGCCCATATAATTTATTCTTTAAAGTGGGGTACTTTTTAAGAGTGGAAGGGGCATATTAATAATTATGTCAATATAACAGACATGAACTAAGACTTCCTGGGCTAACTGGGCATATTATACTCCTGGATTGGAGGACAAATAACTTCTCTAGATTGAGGCTGTGAATGAACAAACATTACAGCCGTTATCCAGGTTTTTGGTGGCTTAAAGGTGTACCTGGCTAAGGCATACACAAGTACTGTTACCATATCTACTTTTAATTTGGGCATTTAGGAGTCACTAAAAACCAGTTCCTATTCCTACTTCCTCTTATTCAATTATTTTCCAGCACATTTATTTTTAACCATGAATTATCTACATGTTTCTATTCCACATAAATTTAGTAAAAAGTGAAAGATTTATGCGAAACCAGAGTATTCTATTCCACATAAATTTAGAATAATTTATAATCTAGGCCTTGAATTAAAGCATATGAAGAATTTCGCTTATCTTAATTTTCCGCCTTTGAAGAGCCTTAAGCTTTTCAATGATTTTCAGAGAGTTGATTAAGTTGGTTCAGGCTGTATGAGGGGAGACAGGTGACCGAATAGTTGGAAGAATAACAGCGAAGGCCAAGGAGCTTAATTTTTATGCGGAGAATTAAGAAAAGCTCTTATAGAGTTTGCAGAAGTGTGGTAGCATTCAATTGAATTTAGTACGTATTCTGTGCTACATATTATCTGTCCTTGATGAGTTTATAATCTTTTTGAGGAGACAAGAAATCTGCACATGAAACAATTAGTGCACAAAATAGATGATCTAATGTGAAAGTAGGGATGTCAGATAATAAATACTACAATATGGCATGGACTAGAAGGTGGTGAGAAGCAAAAAGTTATTAAACATATTATCCTACCCAGACATTCAATCACTTTGTAAACATGGCGAAAGACACTGTAATATAAATGACTGATCTTTCACCAAAAGTCTATGCTCTTCCATTTCCATAGTGTGGAGTTGCCACCTAAAAATAGCTGTCCAGCCAAATACAACACCTCCCTCCTATTAACTTAGCATTCTGTTGTGACCATATGACTAGTCTTCACTAATGATACATCAGCAGAAATTTGTAGTTCACTTTGGGAATAAGTTCTCTTGATACAGCTGGTTTGCTTTTGCTGCACTCAGTTCTTCAATCTGCCAACTGAATACAAAGCATTCCAAAGATCTAGAAAGGTACCTAGGTCCCTGTATCACCATGTGGGAAGACAGCTATACACTGGCCAATAATAACTGCGTTTTACTTTTTTATTAGTAAAAAATAAACATTCATTTTGTTGAACCATTGGAACTTTCAAATCTGGTTGTTGTTGTGTTGTTACAGCAATTAAGATTACCCTAAGTAATAAAAGCCTCAAGTTTTACAAGAGTCTTCACAAACAAGCCATCTCACAGTAGCCTGGGATTTAATTGGTAACTGATTCCTATGGCCTATTATTCAATATGATTAGGAAATGTATTAGTACTCCCTCACTTATATTTACCTAATAATAAGTAAGTCGGAAAAAAAGAGGAGGAAACACTGATTATCCACCTAACCCTTCATTCTCCTTATTCATTTTAAATTATTTTGAAGCTGGCTAAATTCAACAATTGAACATTTTACTTGCAGGATAAAACAATAAAACACATTAGAGAAAATCCCAAGTCTGGAATCTAAATATATTCTGAGTAATTTGGAAGGAGAGTATTTTTTTTTTAATTTTTTAATGTTTGTTTTTGAGAGACAGAGAGACAGAGTGCGAGCCGGGGAGGGGCAGAGAGAGGGGGAGACACAAAATCCGAAGCAAGTTCCAGGCTCCAAGTTGTCAGCATAGAGCCCAACGCGGGGCTCGAACCCACGAACTGCGAGAACATGACCTGAGCCAAAGTCAGACGCTCAACTGACTGAGCCACTCACGTACCCCATGAAGGATAGTCTTTCTTACCTGAAAAAATTATTTAACTTGCATAATAAATAATATATTAAATTCAGAAATTAGTATATCTGTACCCTCACCCAGCTATAAATTCTAAAATTTAAAGTCTTTGTCATTAGATATATTGACTGTCAATAGCATTAGATTTCTCTTAATCATGGTATCTTAGCTAAGGACTAGAGCATGGGCTAAGGAGTTTTTATCTTATTTACCTAGCAGTGAGACAGCAGCAAGAGTGTTCAAATAGTAGAATTTCATGTTGAGGGGCCCTGGTTTTGGCAGACTGATCTGGGAAGGTTGTAATATCAGACTGGAATTGGTAAGAGTGTTATAAGAAATTATTGCAATAATCCAGACAAGAGATAATAAGCAAACTTTACTAAAGTACATATAAGAAGATTTGAATAAGCGGAAATCTTATATTCCTTCATTGGATGATTTAAAATATAATTGTCTCAAAATTAATATTTATTTTTTTTATTTTTAATTTTTTAAGTTTTTTATTTTGAGTGTGTGTGTGTGTGTGTGTGTGTGCGCGCGCGCGCGCGCGCGCGCGCGCGCGCGCACCAGCGGGGGATGGGCAGAGAGAGAGAGAGAGAGAGAAGCAGGCTCCGCACCATCAGCGCAGAGCCCAATGCAGGGCTGGAACTCACAAACAGTAAGATCATGATCAGAGCCGAGGTCAAGAGTCGGATGCTTAACCAATGGCACGACTCAGGCACCCCTCAAAATTAATCCTTAAATTTAACACAAAACCAGGAAATTTGCGGTAGAATTTTTTACTTTGTATCTTAGTAAAATGATTCTGAACTTTATCTGAAAATAAAAATACACTCGCAAGATGGGTATATGAAATAAGAGTAATTAGAGGTGGGAGTTATCCTACCACATATTAAAATATATGGTTATAATAATAAAAAGTGTAAACTAGTGTTTGAACAGACAAGTAAGTCACCGTGAGACAATCAATCAAATAATAAAAATCATCCCAAATATATGTTAGTTATCTGTGAGGCAGAGCAGTGTTTCTCAAGGTGTGGTTCATGGATCATTATTACAAGTATCACCTGAGAATTTGTTCCAATGCAAATTTTCAGGCTCCATCCTAGAAACTCAGAATCAGAAATTCTGAGGGTGGGTTCCTACAATCTGTGTTTTAACAATCAAAGCAATTATGGTGCATGCTAAAGTTGGAGAACAACTAAGTTATATTATGCACAGTCCCAAATCAACCCTGAGATTCGAGTGGCTTAGAAAAACTAAGGATTATTTTAAACTACATGTCAATTGGCTGTTGAGGGGAACAAATACCTTATAGTTGCACTTCCTGGAACACATGACCACCTTAGACATGGCAGAAGGGAAAGACATAGCCATAGTGTTGTAAGTTGATACTTTTCTTTTCCATAACCCACCAGACTAGTCATATGATCCTTCCTAACAGTGAAGTGTTTGGAAAATGAGGGACAATTGTTGAAGTGTTGGTAATCACTAGTATCTCTGCCACAGATCTCTATATCATACCTTATTCAAATCTTGAAGATGGGAAAATATTTAAAGGAAAAGATTAAAATAATACTATAGGAAAATATGTCAATGTTTATAAAACATCTGTCATGGGGAAAATCTTTCTAAGAATGTTTAAAAGAAACACAGAAACTGTAATGAAAAAGAATGACATATTTGACTGTACAGTAATTAAAAGTATGTCAAGATAAACAAACTTTAAAAAAGAAAGAATTAGGGAGTTCTTGCAGGTCCTAAAACGTGGGCTGCAGCAGATCAGCGGCCACGGTGGCCTCCACGGCTATCTACGAGTTTTCTTCAGGGCAAACGATGTGAGGGTTGGTACATTAGTGGGGGAAGACAAATATGGAAACAAATGCTATGAGGACAACAAGCAGTTTTTTGGTCGTCACCGATGGGTTATATATACTACTGAAATTAATGGCAAGAACACATTTCGGGATGTGAATGGAAGCATGGTCCCCCCTGAATGGCATTGTTGGCTTCACTCTATGACTGATGATCCTCCAACAACAAAGCCACCTAACTGCTTGTAAATTCATTTGGACAAACCATAAGTTCAATGTGAGTGGCACTCCAGAACAATATGTATTTTATTCTACCACTAGAAAGAAGATTCTAGAGTGGGTCCCACCTTCAACATCTTACAAGTAAAGACAATGGAAAATAATTTAAATATGTGTAATATGGGGCTCTTCATGTAATTTCACTTTTACTGCTTACTATTAACTTGATTCAAATTGTTTGATTAAAAAAAAGAAGGAATTAGGAAACCACTTTTGCATATATGATAGTTAATAATATTAATATGCAAGGAATTATTAAATCAAAAAGAGAAAGAAAAATACCCAGTAGAAGGATAGAAAATTGGAATATTAAAAATATTTTATGTCAATAATTATCAAGGGAATGCAAATTAAAACACATATCAGACCCCATTTCCCGAAGGTCATAAGAAAAAATATAATACACAGTGTGGACAAGAACATGATAAGCATTCAATAATTACCCCTGGGAGTTTAATTGGCACCACAATTCTGAAAGAAATGGTGGTAACATATATCAAAATCCTTAAAACTGTATGTAAATTTCAAAATAGAAATTATACTTCTAGAAATATTATCCCAAGAAAGTTCTCAGATATGTGTAAAATGCGATACGCACGTATGCTATTCAAAAGACTGATGTGTGGTTTACAAGTGGCCACAGTTTCCCAAGGTAAAATGAAATGAATGGACCTAGAATGTATTATCCTAAGTGAAATATCAGAGAAAGACAAATGCCATAAAATTTTACTCATATGTGGAATTTAAGAAACAATACAAACATGCAAAGAAGAAAGAGAGACAGAGACAAAGAGAGAGAGAAAGAGAGAGAGAGAGAGAGAGAGAGAGAGAGAGAGAGAGGCACAAACCAAGAAACAGATTTTTAACTATAGAGAACAAACTGATGGTTACTAGAAGGGAGTTGGGTGGGGGGATGGGTGAAACAGATTATGGGCATTAAGGAGTACACTGATTATGAAGAGGACTGAGTAATGGAGAGAATTGTTGAATCACTATATTGTATACATAAAACTAATATAACACAGTATGCTAACTATACTGAAATGAAAATAAAATTTAAAAATGGGGGGACATCTAAATGTCTATTTGTAAATGATATAAAAATGTTGATGCACATTTATTATTATTCACCATATATTAAATGAAGAAAAATACGTTACAGAAAAATATATTTTGCATAATCCCATCTCTCATGTTTTCTTATTCCTTACCTCAAACTCCTTGAACATGGACTTTGAAAATGGACCTTTGTGAGAAGCCACTTTCACTATTTATTTTTTTCCAAATGGCTCCTTATTATACTTGAGATCTTAGTTTAAATATCACCTCTTCAGAGAAGACTTTCCTGATTACCACATCTATATTGAGTTCCCCCTGTGATTCCTCATCACAGTAATATTTATTATATCCCTCATAGCACTAATCACAATCTGTAATTATTTTTTGTTGCCTATTTCTTCCACTAGAAGGTAAGTTTGGTGAAAGTAAATTTGTCTTGTTCACAATTTGTAATATCTCTAGCAATAACACAGTGCCTGGCGTAGAATAAAAGTTTCATAAATAGTTAAAAGATAAAAGGATAGGAAACAAGGAAAGAAAAAAGGAAAGAGAAGAACATAAGAGGGAAGAAGGAATATTCAAAAGGAAAAAGTGTGAATTTACATCAATATACAGACAATGACAATTTGTTAAAAGTGAGATAGCAGATGATTTTAATTTTTTTCACTAGAATTCTCTGCTTATTCTGAAATTTTTTTGATGTAATTAGATTGTTACTTTAATTTTAAAATTTTAATTTATTTTTATTTTTTAATTTTTTATTTTATTATTTTTTAATAATTTTTTTGTTGTCAAATTGGTTTCCATACAACAACACCCGGTGCTCATCACAACCCGTGCCCTGCTCAGTACCCGTAACCCACTCTCCTCCCTCCCATACTCCCCACAACCATCAGTTTGTTCTTAGAATTTAAGAGTCTCTTATGTTTTGTCTCTCTCCCTCTCTGTGTCTTTTTTCCTTCCCCTCTTCCCCGTCCCCCTGGGTTTCTGTTAAGTCTCGCAAAGTTCACCTATGCGTGGAAACATATGGTATCTGTCTATCTCTGACTGACTTATGTCACTCAGCATAATAACCTCCAGTTCCATCCATGTTGCCACACATGACAAGATTTCATTCTTTCTCATTGTGTGTAGTATTCCATTGTATTAAATATCACATCATCTTTATCCATTCATCAGTCGATGGACACAGTCTCTTCCCATGATTTAGCTATTGTTGAAAGTGCTGCTATAAACATAGGGGTACACGTGCCGCGAAGCATCAGCGCTCATGTATCTCTTCGGTAGATTCCTAGCAGTGCTATTGCTGGGTCATAGGGTAGTTCTATTTTCATCTTTTTGAGGAACCCCCACATAGTTCTCCAGAGTGGCTGCACCAGTTGGCATTCCCACCAACAGTGCAAGAGGGTGCCTGTTTCTCCAAATCCTCGCCGGCATCTATAGTTTACTGATTTGTTCATTTTAGCCACTCTAAATGGTATGAGGTGGTATCTCAGTGTGGTTTTGGTTTGCTTTTCCCTGATGTTGAGTGATATTGAGCATCGTTTCATGTGTCTGTTAGTCATCTGGATGTCTTCTTTGGAGAAGTGTCTATTCATATCTTCCGCCCATTTCTTTATTGGATTACTCATTTTTTGGGTGTGCGGTTAGTAATTTCTTTATAGATTTTAGATACTAGTCCTTTATCCGATATGTCATTTGAGATTATCTTTTCCCATACCACTGGTTGCGTATTAGTTTTGCTGGTTATTCTCTTTGCAGTGCACAAGCTTTATATCTTGATGAGGACCCAGTAGTTCATTTTTGCTTTTAATTCCCTTGCCTTTGGAGATGTGTCGAGTAAGAAATTGGTGCGGCTCTGGTCAAGGAGGTTTTTCCTGCTTTCTCCTCTAGGGTTTTGATGATTTCCTGTCTCACATTCAGATCCTTCATCCATTTAGAGTTTATTTTTGTGAGTGGTGTAAGGAAATGGCCTAGTTTCCTACTTCTGCATGATGCTGTCCAGTTCTCCCAGCACCGATTTCTGTACATTTATTAAAGAGGCTGTCTTTTTTCCTTTGGATACTCTTTCCCACTTTATCAAAGATTAGTTGGCCATATACTTGCGGGTCCATTTCTGAGTTTTCTATGCTGTTCCATTGGTCTATGTGTCTGTTTTTGTGCCAATACCATACAGTCTTGATGATTACTGCTTTGTAGTAGAGGTTAAAGTCTTGGATTGTGATGCCTCCCGCCTTGTTTTTATTCTTCAGTGTTACTTTGGCTGTTCAGGATCTTTTGTGGTCCATACAAATTTTAGGATTGTTTGCTCTAGTTTTGAGAAGAATGCTGGTGCAATTTTGATTGAGATTGCATTGGATGTGTAGATTGCTTTGGATGGTATTGTCATATTAATGATATTTATTCTTCCAATCCATGAGCATGGGGTGTTTTTCCATTTCCTTGTGTCTTCCTCGATTTCCTTCATAAGATTTTTTATAGTTTTCAGCGTAGAGATCTTTTACATCTTTGGTTAAGTTTATTCCTAGGTATTTTATGGTTTTTGGTGCAATTGTGAATGGGATTAGCTTCTTTATTTCTCTTCTGTTGCTTCATTGATGGTATATAGAAATGCCACCGATTTCTGTACATTGTTTTTGTATCCTGCAACTTTGCTGAATTCAGTTCTAGTAGGCTTTTGGTGGATTCTGTTGGGTGTTCCATGTAAAGTATCATGTCGTCTGCAAAAAGTGAAAGTTTGACTTCCTTCTTACCAGTCTTGATGCCTTTTATTTTGCTTTGTTGTCTTATTGCTGATTCTAGGACTTCCAACACTATGTTAAATAGCAGTGGCGAGAGTGGACACCCCTGTCGTGTTCCTGATCTCAGGGAGAAGGCTCTCAGTTTTTCCCCAATGAAGATGATATTAGCTGTGGGCTTTTCATAAATGGCTTTTATGATGCCTAAGTATATTTCTTCTATCCCGTCTTTCTCAATTGTTTTTATTAGGAAAGGGTGCTGTATTTAGTCAAATGCTTTCTCTGCATTGACAGTATCATACCGTTCTTATATTTTCTTTTGTAAATGTGATGTATCACATTGATTGATTTGTGAATATTGAACCAGCCCTGCAATCCAGGGATGAATCCTACTTGATCATGGTGAATAATTCTTTGTATATGCTGTTGGATTCAATTTGCTAGTATTTTGTTGCGAATTTTTACATCCGTATTCATCAGGAATATTGGCTGTAATTCTCTTTTTTTTGCTGGGTCTTAAACTTGTTTGGGAATCACAGTCATACTAGCTTCATAGAATGAGTCCGGGAGTTTTCCTTCCATTTCAATTTTTTGGAACAGCTTGAGGAGTATATGTATTAACTCTGTTTTAAATGTCTGGTAAAATTCCCCAGGGAAGCAATCTGTTCCGGGGCCTTTATTTGTTGGGAGATTTTTGATATCCGATTTAATTTCTTCACTAGTTATGGGTCTGTTCAAATTTTCTATTTCTTCTCCTTTGAGTTTTGGTAGTGTGTAGCTGTTTAGGAATTTGTCCATTTCTTCCATGTTGTTGAGTTTGGTGGCATATTATTTTCATAGTATTCTCAGAGAATTGCTTGTATTTCTGAGAGATTGGCTGTAATTACTCTTTTTTTGTTATTTTATCTATTTGAGTTCTCTCTCTTTTCTTTTTGAGAAGCCTGGCTAGAGGTTTATCTATTTTGTTTATTTTTTCAAAGAACAAGCTTTTGGTTTCATTGATATGTTCCACTACTTTTTCTGTTTCCATCTGATTAATTTGAGCCCTGATCTTTGTTATTTCTCTCTTTCTTCTGGACTTGGGGTGTAGTAGCTGTCTGCTTCTAGTTTCTTTAACCATGCTTTTAGAATTTGTGTTAGTAATTTTTCTTGTTTCTTGAGGTAAGCCTGGATTGCAATATATTTCCCTCTCATGACTGTCTTTGGTGCATCCCAAAGCGTTTGGGTTGTTGTATTTTCATTTTCATTTGTTTCCATGTATTTTTTAATTTCTTCTCTGATGGCTTGGTTGACCCACTTGTCTTTTACTAGGTTGTTCTTTATCCCCATGTGTTTGGGGATTTTCCAAACTTTTTCCTGTGGTTGATTTCAAGTTTCAAAACATTGTGGTCTGACAGTGTGCATGGTATGATCTCAGATCTTTTATATTTATTAAGATTTTCCTTATGCCCCAGAATGTGGTCTATCTTAGAAAATGTGTCGTGTGCAGTTGAGAAGGATGTAAATTCCTTTGCTTCTGGATGAAGGACCCTGAAGATGTCAGTTAGGCCCATTTGTTCCAATGTGCCATTCAGGGTCATTGTTTCTGCTGTGATTTTCCATTTAGTGGATCTATCCAATGCTGAGAGTGGAGTGTTAAGGTCCCCTACAAGTAGGATATTTTTATTGATAATGTTTCTTATGTTTGTAATTAGTTGTTTTACAAATATAGGTGCCCCTGAATTTGACGCATAGATATTTTTAATTGTTCACTACTCCTGCTGCATAGTCCCTGTGATTATTATATTATGTCCTTCTTCATCTCTTATTACATCTTTTACTTTAAAGTCTAGTTTTTCTAATATAAGTGTGGCTACTTCAGTTTTCTTCTGACTTCCAGTAGCGTGGTATATAGTTCTCCATTCCCTCACTTTTAATCTGAAGGTGTCCTCAGGTCTAAAATGAGTCTCTTGAAGACAGCAAATAGGTAGGTCTTGTTTTTTAATCCATTCTTTTACCCTATATCTTTTTATTGGAGCATTTATTACATTTACATTCAGTGTTAATATTGAAGAATATGAGTAGAGTCATTGTGTTATCTGTAGGTTTCATGCTTGTAAGGATGTCTCTGGTAGTTTGTGTTCTTTGCCATCTTTCCTTTATAAAGCCCCCCTCAGGATCTCTTGTAATGTTGGCTTATTTGTGATGAATTCCTTGTGTGATTTTTTTTGTTTGTTTGTTTGTTTGTTTGTTTTGCGGGGGGGGGGGGATAAACCTTTATCTTTCCTTCCATTCCGAATGACAGCCTGGCCAGATAAAGACTCTTAGTTGCATATCCTTCCTGTTCATCACATTTAACATATCCTGCCATTCCTCTGGCTTTTCAAGTTTCTGTAAATAAGTCTGCTACAACCCTTATGTGTCTACCTTTGTATGTTAAGGCCTGTTTTTCCTAACTGCTTTCAGAATTCTCTCGCTGTCCTTGTATTTTGCCAGTTTCACTATGATGTGGCATGCAGAAGGTCTGTTGAAGTTACATCTAAGGGGAGTTCTCTTTGCCTCTTGGATTTCCATGCACGTTTCCTTCCTCATTTTGGGGAAGTTGTCAGCAATGATTTTTTCGAGTACCCCTTCAACTCTTTTCTCTCTATCTTCTTCATCTAGAATTCTAATGATAGGAATATTGTTCAGTTTGAATTCATTGCTCAGCTGTAAAATTCTCCTTTCCTGTTCCTGAAATAGATTCTCTCTCTTTTTCTCTGCTTCCTCTTTTTCCATAATTTTATCTTCTAATTCACCTATTCTCTCTTCTGCCTCTTCAATCCATGCTGTTGCCACCTCCCATTGTTTCCAACCTCACTTAAAGCATTTTTTAATTCCTCCTGTCAGTTTTTAAGATTCTTGATCTCTGTATTGAGGGACGCCCTGGAGTCTTCTATACTTTTTTCAGGCCCAGGGATTAATTTTATGTTTATCATTCTATATTCATGTTCTGTCATATTGCTTATAACCTTTTTCAGCAATTCTTGAGCTGTCACTACTTCCTGTAATTTATTTTGAGGAGAATCTTCTGTTTTGTCATTTGAGCTAGGTGTGTTTTGGATTGTTTCCTGAGGTTGCCCTGGAAAGAAAGACAGACAGGCAGACAAACAGAAAACAAAAACCCTCAAACGTACCAACAAATGTTACAGATATGTGGGTCACAACAGAAAAAAGATTAATGAATGACACTCTGAGTTCATGTGACCTGAAGTACCAGCTACATGTTAAGGACAGGGTGTGCACTGTACTGAAGGCAGAGCATATATATAGAGAGTAATGACAGGTGCAGGCGGAAGAAGAAAATGAACTTTGACCAGGTATAGCGACTGAAGGGCTTAATCCACACAGAGAGAAATCAGAATAATGATGGATGCGAGGAAAAAGAAATGAAGATAGATGTTACCCAGATAAACTATGTGGCCTGGTTATGCCAGAGAGAGAGATAGGAAAGTACAGAAGCAGGTGAAGAACATGCATTGAGACAGTGGATTAAATGTCTATTTAAGCCAGTCAATACCGCAGATGGCCAGCTAAGGAGTGGGGATGGGTAAGAAGGAGAAAGGGGAGCACATATTTAGAAAAGAAGAATTGACCTGGAGTTACTCCATGCAGCAGTCTGATCTCTGCATCTATTGCTCCCACAGAAAGGCTGTCTTTTCTATGAGGAAGGGAGTGGTTTGGTGTAGGTGATTCTCACCTCCACTGCCAAGCGGATGGATTCCTGTGGGCGGTTTTTTTTGGCTTGTGAGACTGCCGGGGTCCTTGTTCCGGTGATCTAGGGGTCCACGAAGGACGGACGGTCGGGCAAAATGAAGTGAGAAAGCCATGAGAGATGGAGTCTGATGACCAAGCAGGCAACCCTGGCAATTCTGGCATCTCTGCTTTGCTGGTCTCAGTGTCTTTATTTTTAAAGGTAGGGAGTGGCATTACATCAGTGACAAGGCATTCTTTACAACATACATTGTTGTCACAACACCTATGTAGTCATCTATAGGTTTATGGTAGCTTTTGTAAGAGTATTTTGTTATTGCCTTTTTATTATAAGGGAGCATGGGGATGAGAATTACAAAAGGATTTGTGAAATGTTAACCTCAGGGAGGTGCTCAATATTTGCTGCTGATCAATGAAGATATGTGTAGCTACTTTAGTTTGTACCTTATCTATAAGCAGTGTTTCTAACTTTTGGGCTAGGCTAACCTCCGGGGAATGTCCTAAGTCTCTTTACAATCTCTCCCTTCAGTCTGTTAATTCTGAGAGAAGCTTTATGGAGATGTGCTTTGAGGTTTTATGGTGGGGCTGAGGGGATAATTAACACAATGCAATACCTGCAGGGAAAATCTAGTTTGGTTCAAGGAGTCTTGGGGCCTAATGCCTACTAATTTCTAGCCAACTCATAACTTCTATTCTATATGATTAATTTGTGTAACCTATCTCCAAGAGGCAACTTTGAGGTTACTTCTGGCCAGGTTACTCTCATTCAGATTTTATCCATCAAGACATCACACTCCAGGTCCCCTTTTCCATATGCCATAAAACCAAAGAGAATTATATCCCTTAGGCCAACGAGAGCAGTTCAAGAAATGCAGGCCTGAAAGATTATTTAGAAGGAGGTAAAACTAGATGCCAGTTTGGCTGGCGGGAGCTTTGCTTCAACTTTTCCCACGCAGGGAGGGGTCTCAACCTGTGAGCCCAAAAGCGTTCCCAACATCTCCCCACTTTCTATTTTTTTAAATGCAAAGTATGTAATGGGCACATTCTAAGTGGTACAGGTTGAAGGAGCAAGTACAAAGTGTCGATTACAGTTGAAAGGCCATGATTTTCTTAAAACATTATGTAGCCTCTATTTCCTACCACAGTCCTGACCCAAAAGCCACGGCAATAATCACATTCCTGAGGGTCTGGAATCAGTGTAAATAGATACTCTATTGATTTCTTAGAGATTTTATTTCCATGATTCTCAACATTATTTTACTATTAATAAAGTATGGTAGCATGTGTTGGTTTAATAGGGGAAGAAGCTCTGGAGCCACTCCTATTTTTCTATGGTCTGTCTTCTTCAGGAGGATATTAGGATAAATCTCAAATCAACACAGAGGCCCAGTAACCCTATAGCCAGGTGTCCTGGTGACTCTTACTACGACCGTGCCTGTCTTAGGTTGCCCCCCATGTGGGATCCCCTTAGTCCCTTCTTCCCAGTCCCGGAGTCTCAAATCGCCCTTTTGTTTCCATCCTGGCTCTGCACAGGGTGCCAGCATAGTGCGGTTTGTTGGGTGGTTGGTCGCCCCACGTTTATCATCATTTTTGACATATTTCCCCTGCTACACCTGGTTTCGCTAAATTGTGTCCCTGGGTTAGAAGCGATCTGAAGGTGGCTCTGCACCTCTGTGCGACACAGGCTGACTGGGCCACTGCTGCCAGAACTTGACAAAATATGTATATTTTGACAAAATGAAAGGCTATAAAAAATAAGAAGAACCTGAATTAAGGTAGTGACTATAGGTATGGAAAAGAAATGGTAAATATTAGAGACATTATGGATTTAGAATGAACAGGAAATTGAGGAGGATGGAGAATGGGAGAATTCAACAATGACACTCATACTCTAGACGTTATAATACAATTGGAAAGTGTTTCACAGTTTTTTTCTCTATCATAGTTTCTTCTAGCAATCATTCTTTTCATCTCATTTTTGAGTGAGTGATAAAACATTTTGTGTTAGAAATATATTTCTGGAGTCAATGGTGAAGTTTGAAAACTTTTATCTTGGAGAGGTCTGGTCTGGATTAGTGGCTGTGGAGATAAGAAGGGTAAGGATTGGAGAGAATTATGAAAGAATTCTCATAGCGACTCTATGTGTGTGTGTGTTTGTGTGTGTGTGTGTGTGTGTGTTTCTGTCTGTCTGTGCGCACATGACATGCACAGCCATGCATTGAATAGGGACCAGAGGCAGGAAGAGGGAGAAATCTTTGACTTCTGTCAAGTTCCTTGCTTGTGCTACTGGACATTTAGTGGTGATGTTACCTGGGGGACAAATACAGACTTAGAAGCAGAAGTTTTTCTGATAGTTTTGGTTTAGATGAGGAATCTATATTACTTCAATCTGGGAAGTGATGAGTTAAAGGCAACGCTGTCAGGATTCAGTATTGAGCAGGGGATGCTTTTGACTTGCAATAAGGTACATATCATGAGGATCAAAATGGGAATTTTTGTGTAATTTGGGACGTTGACGTGAAAATGTTTGCTATTTATTACTCTGCAGCTCAGGGATAAATTTGGGGCTGGAAATATGGATCATCATGGCTCATTAGGTTATAGATATTAAATAAAATATAGATGTTCGGAAATCATAAAATTTTAGCCTGATTTGTCTCAAAAAACTTTATAAAATTGTTTAAGTTTATTTATTTTGAGAGAGAGACAGCACAAGTGGGGGAGGGGCAGAGAGACAGAGAAAGACAGAGAATCCCAAGCACGCTCTGCACTGTCAGCTTGGAGACCAATGTGGGGCTCAAACTCATGAAACCATGAGATCATGACCTGAACAGAAACCTAGAGTTGGAAGCTTAAACGACTGAGCCACCCAGGTGCCGCATCTCAAAAATTTTTAAATCTCCCCCTTTCCCACCTAATAATTTAGGTGCCTGCACTTGGCAAACTATCCCACTGTTTAAAGTACCCTGCCTGTGATGGACTGCTGCCTGTGTTCTATTGAAATAATTTTTGTGATTCCTGTGATTTGTTTCTCTTCTCTTCCTTCTGCCTTGATGATTTTGTCTAATTGCCTAACTCACACAATTGGGAAAATGCCAGAGTCATATTGGACAATTCTTTCAATGTTTTTTTTTTTAATGTTTATTTATTTTTGAGAGAGAGAAAGAGATAGAGAGAGAGCAAGTGAGCAGGGAGGGGCAGATAGAGAAGCGAACAAAGGATCCAAAGCAGGCTCTGTGCTGACAGCAGCAAGCCTCATGTGGGGCTCGGACTCACAAGCCATGAGATCATGACCTGAGAGCTGAAGTAGGGCATTCAACCTACTGAGCCACCCAGGTGCCCCTTCATTTGCTTTTTTGAGTTCTGAAATCATTCTCTAAAATTGAAATGAAATAAATAAGTCATCACATTAACTTAGAAAATAGTTCCTTTTATACACATGTATGAAGGAATCTCCTGGGAATAAAATAAATAGTAAAGAATTAACAGAGAGTAGGGTTTTAGCAATGAAAAGCCTGGCAAGAAGTACAGATGATTCTTTCATTTCATGTAACTTCCTATTCCTTATCCAACCTCATGTTTATTAGGATAAAATGCTTCCATTCATTTCCTCATGAACAATAATTCAGTTTAATAATAGTTTCTCTTCTATTCATTGATTGTCAGAAAAATATATTAGATTTTTGCATTTCTCTAGTTGCAGAATGTTTGGCTTTTTTAATGTTAATTATCTTTGCTCAATTTGTCAAGCACAACCCTAAAGGTCAAAATATTGCATTTAACAAATGCAATTCTCCCCTTCCCACCTACTGCTACAACTGAGAGCCTACCAGACTGATTAGGAGGAGGCACTTAGTCTCACATGTAAGAGAAGTTACATGTCCCATTCTCTGTGAAGTTTTTTCAGGACTATAGCCTAGTTCATATTTTCTAAAGACATATTTGAATCATTATATCTCAATGAGTTGCCTTATACTGAGTATATAAATTGGTTAAAAATAACTAGAAATTACTAAAACGAAATATTTCCTTGCTTAATTTTCCACAATATTATTTTTATTTCTTTCTTTGGAATGTTATTCCCGTATTTAGGATCTTATTATAGTAAAATTTTGTTATCTGGAAAATTGGATTCAAACATTCCACTGGTTCAAGAGATAATTCATGTTATACCTGGATGTTTTCCCTTATAATTATCCTTGTTCGTTTTGCTTAGACTTATTAAGTAAATGAAAAAACAGTGACCACAATTTGTTTTCTATCCACCTTCAAGTCCCCAATCAGTTGAACCAACTTTAAGTTAGATTAAAATATTTTCAGTTAACTTTGAATTAGACTGAAATCTTTATAACAGTAAAATTATAGATTCTAAACACTAGTTCATTATTTTATTGTATTTGAAACTTGTCGGTTCTAGAAAATTATAGAATAAAGTGTAGTGAGGAAGGACTCTTATGCTAGTAAGCACATTATATGTAGTTTCTTTAAAAACACCTCAGTTTCTCTTAATTTTTAATATTAAATAAATTATTTAAACCCATATTTCCCAGAATTGATAAAGGTGTGCTATTAAACAGACTTTAGATTTACTTACTTCCAATAAATAATTCTAGTATAGCTCTTGGATCTTCAGTGAAAGACCTTGACATAAAATTTCTGATAAATTCTGAATTATATCACTATAAGATACACAGAATCAATATAAACAACATTATGACTTCATTTGAAAGATACTAAATGACTTAACATGCACAGTAGTGGAGCCTTCATCTAATTGTTAATATTCTTGTGCTTTCTATAAACGTGACCCTTCTCATCATATCATTATCTGTGACCAGACTATACATCATCTAGTTTATTCTACCTTCTTTCAAAGGTTCAGGTTAGATGTCTTGCTCATTTAAGGTGCTGAGAATAGCCACAGCAAATAAATTCATTCATCTGTTCATTAAAGCATATTTTAAGTATTACAACATGAAGTGAAAAATCCAAGAAAAGTGTAATAAAAGTTATATTCCTATTGTTAATGAGGTGTTTTGTCTATTGAAGAAACTAATTTCACTGCAAAGAGTACTCTAGGAGCCTTTCAGTCTAATTAAAATGCATTTCCATATTATTCATCAATTTATTTTTCAGCTGAAATTTTCTCAAATGACCTTTTTTTTCTCTTATGACTCACAGAAAGACTTTGTTTTCCCCCCAAACAATCATTCAAATACAACAGTATTTTTCCAGTACCCATTTTAAGAATAAATGACTTTGTTGGTGAATGTCTAATAAATGGGAGGAAGACATTGACTGTATTAAGATTGTTTTCAGTGTTAACAGACACTTTTTACATATCTCTGAGGTGGGTGATACCAAGTGGGAGACATGTTACTGGGCCTTCTGAAGGTAAGAAAATTGAATGCAACTATGTGTGCAGCTTTTTCATATATACATGAATTAAATGGAAACATCTAATTACATGTCTGAAAAAATAAATAAAAGGGAAACCAAGTTGTCATGTGCTGTATACAGAATCCCAACAAGAAAAACTGCCTACAAACACAATTTATTCTTTGAAATAATCAAAATAACTGAAATATGCACATTTCCTGAGGCATAGCTCAGTCTAACTCATACAGTATCTTACCTGTTCTTATTATGGGTTATTCAGATGAATTCCAAAACTGTTTCTGGAATGTTTTATTAATATTTAGTAGTATATGTTAATTATCAGACAATTCTTTTTATTCAACCCTATTCTCTGACCTCAGGTGAGAGGCTGGTTTGTCGTCAACTGTCAGAGGGAATTTTCTGCTGGGTTTATGAGGTCCTGTGGATAGTCTGGATGAAATAGAAAATAAGGTAACAAATACCTCTCCCTCTTCTGGAAGGGCTGCAGAGAGAGCATTTGATTCTTGTACAGTTTTTACAGGGTTAATATGTACCATGTAAAAATGAAAGGTGGGAATCAAGATGACTAATATGAAGAAGAAGAAGAACAAGAAGAAGAAGAAAGAAGAAGAAGAAGAAGAAGAAGAAGAAGAAGAAGAAGAAGAGAAAAGCACTGGTACACTGGAAGTTCCTGGTCATTTTTCAGGTAGTTTACTTTACAAAATTTGGCAAATTTGAAATGACATGGAAGATGAATCTGAAAGCTTTATTAGTTTCTGCCTACCAAATTATAACCAGACTTAGAGTGGGAAGGAAATAAGAAACATTTCACATAACTCATCTTTCTATAGTTGTGAGGGCTTTTGTTTGTATATCATTGTGTTTAGAAATGCTATGACATTTACCTTCATGTTACCATAACTGACACATTTTGCTCTTCAAGAACCTGTTACTAGTGGTAAAGTTTATTAAATCATCTCCAAGTTCTACATAGTGTCTCCTCACCCCCACCACCACACCCATTGAGTGGTTTAATGTTTCGACAATTCTGGGGAAAACTACAGTGCAGGTTATTACTCTGACATCAGTTAATCACTGGGGGTTGTTACTCAGCATTGGTTCCACTTTTTACATCCTAAGCAAAGTTATATAATTGATTTCAGTTTAAAGACACTATGCATATGCATTTGATGTTATTTAAACAAAAGTTAGGTGGTTAATTGTGTAAGCTGATCTTTGAGTTAAAGATTTTCTCAGACTCAAACATCATCTTTACTGAGTTATAATATGCACAATCTAATAAAATCTCATTTGACAAAAATCATATCGATATTTCTCTATAGTGAATGTTACGCCAAAAATGCTAATCCAGAGAAACTGTCAAAAGCTTTAAATTCTTTTTGTAGATGTGGAGTTTATAATTATAGTTCAGCATTCACAGGTTAAGACTTGTACTTTTGAAACTGTCATCATTATTCTTTCATTCTAAATTCCCTTTACAAATTAATTGACCTGGTTATGAAACACAAACTATTTAATTTTTTATTATACTTTTGGGTTGCTATACACATAAAGCATATCCTATTATTAAAAAAAAAAAAAAAAACCTCCATGAACACCCGCAATTGTTATTGTTGTTGCTGTTGTTGCTAGTGTTCTTGAAATCTGTAATTTAATTTGAGAAATTTAAGTAAGTTAAAGGGAAATTGATCCTTTATGACAGAATATGAACTTAAAGAGGTCATGTAGAACATCTCAGCAATCATTTTCCCTATTGCCACTCAAACAGTGTAATTTTTGCTTGGGAGATGGATTCTGAGATTTGTATAAAAGAAAAAGAAACCTGTAGAAATTTCAAGGAAATTTGTCAAATCTGTTCAATTCTATAATGATCAAACATCCATAATACAAAGCTAAATAAGCCACAGTTTTTGCCCCTGAGAAACTAAAAACCCAACAGAAGAATTATAAAAAAAATAATTTCTGTGAAAGTGCAGCCTTACGCTAGTACTTTTTAGCTCTCTACCTGGATTTACTTTTTGTAGTATTTATGACATTCTTATATTCCATATAATTTACATTTTTCCCTTTCCACACTAAAATTAAAACTCCCAGAATATAGAAATCTTTTTTCTGTTTTCTTTGTGCTTACTGGTTAGATTAGTGTCTAGAGCACGGTAGAAAATAAAAATTGTTGAATCAGTGAATGGATGAATGAGTACTATAAAGACCGTATTGAGTGTTACAACAGAGGTAGAAATAAAGTGATTTTGAAGTATTTAGAGAGTTGACAGACCAACTCTGTGACGCTGTTCAAATGTTAGGTAATGTGAAGTCATCTCTAGATCACCCAAGCAGGTTACCTTATACTTTGTCTTTATTCGTCATACTTCTAACACTATGTTGGTATTTAATGATGTATTCATCTTTTTCTTCATTAGACTATGAAATATTTGAAAATAATGACTTTTTTTTCCCATTTTCCCCCTAATTGTCCATTATAGTGTTCAGTACCTAAGTGGTTATTGAATGAATGAGTTTTCACTCATTTATTAGACCGGGACTCAGAGGCTAGGGTTGGGATATGGGGAAGAAGTGTGAACAAGTCAAACAGAGGCTATAATCAAATTTTCTTAATATTTGCAAGGTCAAATGAGTGATATATAAGATTAGAAGTGTAGAATAGGAGATAGGTCTATAGAAGTCTTCAGGTGTGAGGGGCGCTTGGGTGGCTCAGTCGATTGAGCGCCTGACTTCGGCTCAAGTCATGATCTCACGGTCCTTGGGTTCGAGCCCCGCATTGGGCTCTGTACTGACAGCTCAGAACCTGGATCTTGTTTCAGATTCTGTGTCTCTGTGTCTCTCTGCCCCTCCCCAACTCATGCTCTGTCTCTCTCTGTCTCAAAAATAAATAAACATTTAAAAAAATTAAAAAAAAAGAAGTCTTCAGGTGTGAGTTTTATGGGCTTGACCTTGTTTCTGTGACTTGTGAGAGGCCACAAAAGTATTTGAGTAGGGAAATTATACAATTACATCTGTGTTTTAGGAGAGCAGAGTGACGGACTGAAGTCAGAGACAATAGTTCATAAGTTATAATAGTGAAATCTAGTGATAAAGAGGCTTGAGCTAGGACAGCGGAGAGTAGAAAATTTGCTAGGAAAGAGGATAATAAATTACAAAAATATATATTGTGGAAAAAGAAGTCACAGGATGTAATGCATGCTTTACATGGTAAAATATAGGTAATGACTAAGAATATGGAATGGCAAATATTGCAGTTAAATTTTAAATTTTAAGTGCCTGGAGAAATAAATGTCCTTAGAGAATACAAAAGGAACTGGAAAGTTGGAAGTCTGATAGTTATATGCTTTATATATGTTATATTTGAGATGTTTCTGGGGCATTAATAAATACCAACCGGACAGATATAAATTTGGTACAGTACTTCAGAAAAGAACTAAGGTTGGAGCAATTTTTGTTGAAGTTAAGGAAGTAGATACAACTAAAAAATAGAATGAGGAACATGAAAATAGGATTAATAACAAAACATTGGTGTATACCTTAGTAAAGAAGTGTACAGAAGACAATTGCATCAAAAACCATAAGATACCTAGGAATAAGCTTAACCAAAGAGGTTAAAGATATGTACATTGAAAACTAGAGAAAGCTTATGAAAGAAATTAAAGGACACATAAAGAAATGAAAAAACATTCCCTCCTCATGGATCCGAAGAACAAATATTGTTAAAATGTTGATACTGCCTAAAGCAATCTACACATTCAAAGCAATCCCAATCAAAATAACACCAGCATTTTTCACAGCGCTAGGACAAATGATCTCAAAATTTGTATGGAAACACAAAATACCCCCAAATAGCCAAAGTAATGTTGAAAAAGAAAATCAAAGCTGACATCATCACAGTCTCGGACTTTAGCCTGTATTACAAAGCTGTAATCATCAAAATAGTGTGGTATTGGCACAAAAACAGACACATAGACCGATGGAATAGAATAGAGAACCCAGAAATGGACCCACAACTATATGGGCAACTAATCTTTGACAAAGCAGGAAAGAATATCCAATGGAAAAAAAAAGACAGTCTCTTCATCAAATGGTGCTGAGAAAACTGGACAGTGACAGGCATAAGAATAAACCTGGACCACTTTCTTACACCATGTACAAAAATAAATTCAAAATAGATAAAAGACTTAAATGTGAGACAGGAAACCATCAAAATCCTACAGAAGAAAACCTCGGCCACAGCAACTTCTTGATATGTCTCCAGAGGCAAGGGGATAAAAGTAAAAATGATTTTTTTGGACCTCATCAAGATAAAAATCTTCTTCACAGAGAAAGAAACAATCAACAAAACTAAAAGGCAACCTACGGAATGGGAGAAAATATTTGCAAATGACATATTAGATAAATGGTTTGTATCCAAAACCTATAAAGAACTAACTAAACTAACCAAAAAAACCCACAAATAATCCGGAGAAGAAATGGGTAGAAAACATGAATAGACATTTTTTTTTTCCAAAGAAGACATCCAGATGGCTAACAGACGCATGAAAAAATGCTCAACATCATTCATCATCTGGGAAATACAAATCAAAATCACAATGAGATACATTCTCACGCCTGTCATAATGGCTAAAATCAATGACTTAGGCAACAACAGATGTGGGCAAAGATGCAGAGAAAGGGGAAAATTTTTGCACTGCTGGTGGGAATGCAAACTGATGTAGCCACTCTGGAAAACAATATGGAGGTTCCTCTAAAAATTAAAAATAGAACTATCCTATGACCCAGCAATTGCACTACTATTTATTCAAAGGATACAAAAATGCTTATTTGAAGGGACATGTACACCCCAATTTTATAGCAGTGATATCAACAATAGCCAAATTTTGGAAACAGTCCAAATGTACATCGACTGATGAACGGACAAAAAAGATGTGATATATATACAATGGAATACTACATTGCTGCCATTTGCAGCAACATAGATGGAACTAGAGTGTATTATGCTAAGTGAAATAAGTCAGTCAGAGAAAGACAGATATCATATGATTTCACTCATATGTGGGATCTGAGAAACACAACATTAACATAGATGAAGGGAAGGAAAAATAAAATAAAATAAAAAGAGAGGAGGCAACCCATAAGAGACTCTTAAATACACAGAACAAACTGAGGGCTGCTGGAGGGGTGCTGGTAGGATGTGGTTAAATGGGTGATGAGCATGAGGGAGAACACTTTTTCGTATGAACATTGGGGGTCATATATAAGAGATGAATCACTGGGTTCAACTCCTGAATCCAAGACTACGCTGCATGTTAACTAAGTTGAATTTAAATAAATAATAAAATCAGTGCACAGAATAGGACTTCATGAGAAATACAATGAAATATTCAGAGAAAATAAGAGAAGGAAAGAGATGAGAAGAACATCACAGAAATTATTGGAAAAGAAAATGTAAGAACAAAGAGCTGTCAAGGATAGTTAATTATGTAGATAATCAATTAGGATGAGAATTGTGATGGTCATGGTAATTGGTGTTTTGTAATGACTTTTTGGTTTTTATAGCATGCTAGATGTTGAACTCAGAATGAAAAGCGTTGGGAAAAACAAAATGAATGTATGTAGCAAATATAGACTTATTATTGAAGAAATCTGACAATAACTGTGAAGGATTGCAGGGATTTAAGGGTTCAGAAAAGTTTTAATATAGTTGCTGCAGTGGATTCAGTAAAGAGGATTATTTAGAAATGAAAAGAATTCAAAGTGGGGTGCAGTTGAAATTTTATATCATGGGTCAGAGGGGCAACATACACGAATCAGGAAAGAGATTTTAAAAATGGTTTCTTGGATTAATTCAGGGTTGGGGTTCATCATGCTAAGTATAGTGCAAGGTCAAAGAAATTAGGAAGCTCAGGGAATTGGTAATAATGTAATTGAAACATTTGGAATATGATCTTAAAAGTGTAGCCATACCATTAAGGCATTGAACAAGTTATTAAAATGTGATAATATAACAATCAGAGAACTAGAAGGAGCACAATTAAGGCAACAAGGAAATTCCATGCAATGATAAAGTCTAAGATGACAACTGAATTGGAATAGAGATAAGACTTATTAAGCTAAAAGCATTATAGTATTACTATAACGAAGTAGTTTTGTTATATGAAATCTTTCAAAAACTTAAGTTAGTAGAGCATTATGAAGTATCCTCTAAAATTTATATTTTATTAGTTTTGTACCTTATAATATCAAATATTCTTTGTAATCATATGATGATTTCTGAATGAAACTTGGAAGCCTAACATAAACTTTCAAAAAGAATGGGCAAAAGGAGTAAGATACATTGATTAGACCACTAAAATTCTATAGGACTGATTAATCTGAAGATCAGTAACTTGTAGGATCCTCCTTTGATTAAAAATATTAAACATTTAGAGGACTTCTAGGAAAGATGGTGGAGTAGGAGGACCCTAAACTCATCTATTCTCATCTCACAGATACAACTAAATAACATTCATATCAGTGTAAATAATTCAGAAAATGACTCAAAGACTGAAGGAACAATCTCCACAACTAAATGTAGAGAAGAGGCAACATTGAACATGGTAGGAAATATGGAGATCTGGTTAGGAGTTAAATGGATCCACAGAACTGCCTACGGGAGGGAGGGACACAATGGGTAAGGAGAAGGAACAGAAACAGAGTCTCATATTTGAAAGCCCACATGGGGAAGAGGAATCCTTATACCATTGACCTTCAAAGACCAGTGGGGCTGAATTATGTGAGTTTTTATAAGCAGCAGTATTAAAAACCTGGAACTTTAAAAATCAGCAGACTCAGCTCTACAAGAGCTGGCAGAGTGAGAGGAAACAGGATTCCCAACCTAAAAGAGATACACAATAACAGTCTGAGGAGATACAGCATAGAAAGAGCAATTTGAAAAATGCCTAAGGAATATGGGTGAGTGATTTGTGTACTAATCTCAGAGTGTGTGCTGGAGGGGCAAAGATTCTTGTGATACTTCTCCAGGAACAAAGGAGCCGGCAGGTGCCATTTCGCTCCCTTGACCCCCAGCATAAATACATGGCCACCTGTAGGAACCAGCACAAGTCAACACTTACTACCAGACTTGCAAACACTACACATCCTTTCCCTCCCTCAACACTTTGGCCCATCCAAAGTGAGGTCACAAGCCTGGCAGTGTGCAAGCAACCCAAAAAAGGGTGAGCACCACTCCAAAGTGACTGCTGATCTAGGGAAAGGGAAAAATAACCACACATATACACACCTGAAGACTGCGCTCTCAGCAGTGGTTGGGGGAAGACAACTGGTCTGATTGCAAGCCCTATATACCAATAAAAGCTTCACAGGTGAAAACACAGGGAAAGCACCCTGAAGTTTGGTGCTACTGCATGTCTGGAAAATGCTTGGTCTGAGAACTCAACCCCTGACTGGCCAACTAAGACCACAGAGATCAAACTCTGTTCACGACAGGCAATAATAGCCACTGCAGATGACTAGAGTGAAGGAAAAAATGGCTTAGCCACAATATCATGTCACCCACAAAACACATAGAAGACACCAGGTCCTGGTGAACAGTGGACATTGCACTGCAGGGCACTATAAGACCTCTTATTCATAAGGTCACTACTTTCAAAAGCAGGTACATAGCTGACTTTCCTAATATTCAATAAAGCAGGTAGTAACACAAAATGAAGAGACAGAGGAATATATCCAAAATGAAAGAACAGGACAAAATTACAGTAAGAGACCTAAGCAAAACAGAGAGGCAAAAAGCCTGAGAGGGAATTTAAAGTGATAATCATAAAGGTACTCACTGGCCCTGAGAAAAGAATGGAGGACAGCGGTGAGACCCTTAAGAAAGAAATAGAAAACACAAAAAAGAACCAACCAGAGATCAATAATATAATAAATAAAATTAAAAATAATAAACAAAATTAAAAATTAAAAAAATAGTAAATAAAATTAAAAATTTAAAATACATAGATGGAATAAATAGCAGACTAGATGAATGGAAGAACGGTTCAGCAATCTGGAGGCTAGAGCAATGTAAAGTAATCAAACTGATCAGGTGAGAGGAAAAAAATAATCACAAAATGAATAGACTTAAGGAACTTCCTGACACTATTAAGTGAAATAACATTTGCATGATAGGGA
This sequence comes from Paradoxurus hermaphroditus, assembly GCA_004024585.1. Taxonomy (NCBI): domain Eukaryota; kingdom Metazoa; phylum Chordata; class Mammalia; order Carnivora; family Viverridae; genus Paradoxurus; species Paradoxurus hermaphroditus. Next base: position 46,492 of record PITB01004419.1, read on the forward strand.
TCACAGAAGGAGAAGAGAAAAAAAAAAGCGTCAATTGATTTGAAAAAGTAATAGCTGAACACTTCCCAAATTTGAGGAAGAAAACAGAAATCCAGATTCAGGAGGCACAGAGAGCCAACCCTTCCCCCCAAAACAAAGAGTTCCACACCAATACATATAGTAATTAAAATGTCAAAAAGGGGTTATAAAGAGATAATTTTAAAAGCAACAAGAGAAAAGAAAACAGTTACATACAAGGGAAATCTCATTAGGCTATCAGCTGATTTTTCAACAGAAACATTGCATGCCAGAAAGGAGTATCATGATATATTCAAAGTGATGAAAAGGAAAAAAAAAGTCTACAGCCAAAAATACTCTATCCAACAAGGCTATAATTCAAAATAGAAGGAGAGATAAAGAGCTTACCAGAGAAACAAATATTAAAATAATTCATGAGCACTAAACCTATCCAACAAGAAATGTTAAAGGGTATTCTGCATGGAAAGGAAAGACCGTAACTCAGAATGAGAGAAGGAGGAAGCAAAAAAGCAGTCAAAATAAGTATGTCTGTAAAAATCAGTCAAGGGAATCTAAAAATAAAAAGATGTAAAGTATGACATCATATATCTAAAACATAGTGAGTGGGGGTAAAAAAATTGGTTCAAAGTTAAACTTAATCAACTTAATATAGACTGCTATATGCATAAAATGTTATTTAGAAACCAAATGGTAACCACAAATCAAAAAACAGTAACAGATATGAGAAAAATAAAGAGAAAGGAATCCAAGTATGTCACTAAAAGAAAACAACTAACCATAAGAGAAGAAGGCAGGAGAAGAAAGAAACAGAGAAGCATTACAAAAACAACCATAACACAAGTAACAAAATGAAAATAAGTACATACCTATCAATCATTACTCTGAATGTAAGCAAACTAAATGTTCCAAATAAAGGACATAGGGTTATGGAATGGATAAAAAGCAAGACCCAACTATATGCTGCCTACAAGAGAATCATTTGAGACCAAGACGCATGTAAATTGAAAGTGAAGGGATTTTGAAGTATTTATCATGTAAAAGAATGTCAAAAGAAAGTCAGTGTGGATACACTTATATTGGACAAAATAAACTTTAAAACAAACATTCTAAGAGACAAAGAAAGACAGTATATAATCTTAAAGGTGACAATACAAAAGAATATATGACAAATATGGATATTTATACACCTAACGTGAGAGTACCAAAATACATACAGCAGTTAATAACAAACATAAAGAACATAGTTGATAAAAATATAATAGTAAGGGATTTTAATACTCTACTTACATCAATGGACAGATATTCCAGAAAGAAAATCCATAAAGAAACAGTGGCTTTGAATGACACATTGGACCAGGTGGATTTAACAGATATAGTCACAACATTTCATCTTAAGAAAGCAGAACACACATTCTTTTCAAGTGCACATGGAAGATTCTTCAGCAAAGATTATATATTAGGCCATAAAACAAGTCTCAACAAGTTCAAAAAGATCAAAGTCATGCCATGCATCTTTTTTTGACCACAACATTATGAAACTAGATATCAACCACAGAAAAAAATTTGGAAAGACCACAAATATATGGAGGTTAAGTATCATGCAACTAAACAATGAATGGTCAACCAAGAAATCAAAGAGAAAATTAAAAAAAATAAGTGGAAACAAATGAAAACGAAAGCAAAATGGTCCAAAATCATTGGGATGTGTCAAAAACCTATTCTAAGAGGGAATTTTATAGCAATACAGGCCTACATTAAGAAGCAAGAAAAATGTCAAATAACTTAGACTACATCTAAGAGAGTTAAAGAAAAAGAACAACAACATCAAAAAAAAAAAAAAAGCTCTCCGGGCGCCTGGGTGGCTCAGTTGGTTGAGCGTCCGACTTCGGCTCAGGTCATGATCTCGCAGTCCGTGAGTTCAAGCCCCGCGTCAGGCTCTGTGCTGACAGCTCAGAGCCTGGAGCCTGCTTCGGATTCTGTGTCTCCCTCTCTCTCTGTCCCTCCTCCACTCATGCTCTGTCTCTGTCTCAAAAATAATAAACATTAAAAAAATTAAAAAAAAACTCTCAAAAATTATAGAAGGAAATAATAAAGTTTAGAGCAGATAAATGAAAAAGAAACAAGAAAAAGAAAACACAATAGAACAGATCTAATGAAACCAGAAGCTAGTTTTTCAAAAGATCAACAAAATGGATAAATCTCTAGATAGACCCACCAAAAAAAGAGAGAAAGAGAACTCAAAAAAACAAAATCGGTAATATAAAAGGAGGAATAACAATCAACACTACAGATATACAAAGGATTATAAAAGCATATTATGAAAAATTTTAATGCCAACAAATTATATGACCTAGAAGAAATGGTTAAATTCCTAGAAACATACAGCCTTCCAAAACTGAATCAGGAAGAAACATAAAATTTGATCAAATTGATTACCAGTGATGAAATTGAATCAGTAATCAAAAAAGTGCCAACAAACAAAAGTGTAGAACTATATGTCTTCACAGGTGAATTCTATCAAACATTTAAAGAAGAGTTAATACCTATTCTTTTCAAACTATTCCAAAAAATAGAAGAGGAAGGGAAACTTCCAAATTCATTCCATGAGGCCAGAGTTAACCTGATACCAAAACCAGATAAAGATACCACAAAAAAGGGGAACTATAGGCTAATATCTCTGATGAACATATATGCAAATATCCTCAGGAAACTATTAGCAAAGTGAAATCAACAATACATTAAAAAATAATTCATCATGATCATCTGGCATTTATTCCTGGGATAAAAGTGTAATCAATCAACATGATATACCACATCAATAAGAGAAAGGATAAAAACCACATGCTCATTTCAATAGATGCAGAAAAGACATTTGACAAAATAAAACATCCACTCATCGTAAAAAGCCTCAACAAAGTAGCTTTGGAGAGAACATACCTCAATATAATAAAGGCCATATATGAAAAACCCACAGTTCTCAATGTTGATAGGGCATGAAACCTGCTTGGAATTCTCTCTCTACTCCTCCTTCTCTCTCTGCCCCTCCCCCACTTGTGATGCTTATCTCTCTCTCAAAGTAAATAAACTGAAAAAAAGAAAACCCCCCAACTGACATTATACTCAATGGAGAAAAAGTGAGAGCGTTTCCTCTAAGGTCAGGATCAAGACCAGTGTGTCCACTCTAACCACTTTTCTTCAACATAGTACTGCTAATTCTAGACACAACAATAATACAAGAAAAAGGAATAAAATCATACAGATTGCTTAGGAAAGAAGTAAATTTTTCATGATTTGCAGATGACATGATACTATATATGCAAGACCCTAAAGAACCCTTAAAAAACTTCTAAAACTGATAAATGAATCAAGTAAAGTTGTAGGATACAAATTTAATGTACAAAATTTCATTACATTTCTATACACTAAAAATGAAGTAGAAGAAAGAGAAATTAAGAAAATAACCCCACTTAAAATTGTACAAAATAAAATACTTAGGAATAAACTTAGTCAAGGAGGTAAAGAAACTGAAAATCACACAAACACATGAAAAGATATTCCATGCTTGTGGGTTGGAAAAACAAATATTGTCAAAATATCCATACTCCCCAAAACAAACTACAGATTTCTGGAAATCCATATCATAATATCAATAAAATTTTTCACAGAACTAGAACAAACAATTCTAAAATTTGTATGGAACCACAGAAAATCCCGGATTGCCAAAGCAATCTTGAAAAAAAAAAAAACTGGACATATCACGATTCCAGATTTTAAGTTATATTCAAAGCTGTAGTATTCAAAAGAATATGGTACTGGCACAAGAATAGATATATAGATCAATGGAACATAATAGAAAGTCCAGATAAACTCATTCTTATATGGTCAATTAATCTTTGACAAGCAGGGAGAGAATATGCAATGGAAAAAGACAATCTCTTCAACAAATGGTGTTGGGAATCCTGAACAGGCACATGCAATGCAAGAGAATGAAACTGGACCACTTTTTTACCCCATCTGCAAAAATAAACTAATGATGTATTAAAGATCTAAATATAAGATCTGTAACCATAAAAATCCTATAAAAGAGCACAGGCAGCAATTTCCCTGACATCAGCCACAGCAACATTTTTGTAGATATGTCTCTTGAGGCAAGGGGAAAAAAAAGTAGAAATAAACTATTGGGACTTAATCAAAATAAAAAGCTTCTGCATTGCAAAGGAAAAATCAACAAAACTAAAAGGCAACCTATGGAATGGGAGAAGATATTTGCAAATTACATATCTGATAAAGGGATAGTATCCAAAATAGATCAAGAACTAATAAACTCAGCACTCCAAAAATGAATAATCAGGTTAAAAAATTAGGCAGAGGGCATGAACAGACATTCCTCCAAAGGAGACATACGGGTGGTCAATAGACACATGAAAGGATACTCAACAAGACTCCTCATCAGGGAAATGTAAATCGAAGCCATAATCAGATTATCACCTCACACATGTCAGAATGGTAAAACAAAAGAAATAACAAATGTTGGCAAGAATGTGGAGAAAAAGGAACACTCCTTTACTGTTAATGAGAATGCAAGCTGGTGCAGCCACTGTGCAAAACACTTTGGAGTTTTTCAAAAAATTAAAAAATTCAATTACTGTATGATCCAGTAATTCCATTACTGTGTATTTACCCAAAGAAAATTAACACACTAGTTCAAAATTTTGCATGTACCTCTATGTTTATTGCAGCATTAGTTACAGAGGCCAAAATATGGAAGCATTCCCAATTTCCACTGATAGATGAATTGATAAAAAAAAAAAAAGAAGTGGCATACATATACGGTGGAATAATATCCAGCCATAGTAATGAAATCTTGCCATTTGCAACAACATGGATGTATCTAGAGAGTATAATGCTAAGCAAAATAAGTCAGTCAGAGAAAGTTAAATACCATATGATTTAATTCATGTCTTGAATTTAAGAAACAAATCAAACAAGCAAAAAATGAGATAGACCAAAGAACAGACTCTTAACTACAGAGAATAAACGTATCAGTATCAGAGAGGTGGGTGGAGGGATTGGTGAGTTAGCTGAAGGGGCTTGAGGGTACATTTGTCTTGATAAACACTGAGTGATACATAAAATTTTTGAATCATTATATCACACACTTGAAACTAATTTACCACTGCATGTTAACTATACTTGTATTTAAAAAATAAGAAAATGAGAACACTAAAAAATATAAAGTAGTTTTTAATCTAAATAAATAAGTAAAAGTGAAACAAACAAAGGAAATCTTAAGTATCTATTCTGTTCTAAGTGTTGAGGATATCGTGATGAGTATCTTGTTCTCAAGTTACTCATGCTAATTTACTTAAAATATCAGCTCCTAAAATAAAAGAAAAATATTATAAAAAATGCATGTTATTAGTTTGATTTAAAAAACTAGAAAATGCAACCAAGCATAAAAAACAAAATGAAATATTGCTCATAATCCCACTATTTGGAGATAACTAAAAAATTCCAGCATCTTTAGTTGAGTGTGTGTGTGCGCCTGTATGTGAGTGTGTGTGTGTGTGTGTGTGTGTGTGTGTGTGTGTGTGTGTGTGTGTTTACAAAAACATGATATATGCACTGGTTATAAATTATATTTTCACATTTTTCATACTTTATATCATTGTAGATCATACTAAAGGTACTAAATTGTACATCGTATCTCACTGTGTGACTTTTGTTTTTCCAGTACCTTTTATTTGGACATTTAAGTTATTTCTACTATTGCACCATGAATAAATACTGGAAACATCTTTGATTCTATGTTTTTTAAATATATTTTAACACAATTGAGATAAAATTATCTCTGAGATGTCTTGAACTTAATCTCCTGCTTATCCAATTAAATAGCGTTTCTTTAGGCATAGTTGAAGTATGGCATGGATCAAATGGTATATTTTGAGAAAGTTTTGGAATTTTCCCTTACCTCAAATATTTCCTTTCCCTTAAAAATCTTTTAATTGCCTATATTTTTTACTTAAAATTTTAAAGAAAATACAATGTTATTAAAGAGGGATAAATATTAAGCCATTCATCCTTTAACTTTATTATTATTTTTTATATTTTAAAAATATTTATTTATTTTGAGAGAGAGAGAGAGAGTGACAGGGACAGAGAGAGGGAGAAAGAGAATCTCAAGCAGGCTCCCCACTGCTAGGGCAGAGCCCAATGTGGGGCTCAAACTCATGAACTGCAAGATCATGACTTGAACTCAAATTTGTACATATTAAATTATTTTTAAAATACTTTCCAAAGCATATTTTTAGTCACTTAGGATCTGACTCATTTGTATACCCTGTGAAACCTGGCCCCACACCCTTTGACCTTTTATAAAATAGAGTCTGTGGTTATAAGACCCCAAGCTGTTATGGCCCTTTAGAGATCTCTGACCAAAGGCTTTCCACCATGCTGTTGAGTGACATCGCCTAGATACCTAAGCCCTTCTCTGATTCCTTTCTATCCCCAAGGAGTTCCTCACTGTCTTCTTCTGCGTAAAGACCCCTTTGCTTTAGTCTTTGGCTAGGACTGCCTGTGAGGGACTTTCCTTCTTAGGAAATCCTGTCCAAACGCCACCCAGTATACTTGTTTTGCATTACACTTGTAAAACTTGCAAGTGACTCTAATTAAATATATTATGTATGAAAATGTGCATGAATTAACAGTAGTATGTGCAAAAAGTGAAGAGTATGACAAACCTTTATGAATATATATCTTTAGAAATATTTGTGTAATTTGCAATGTAGAATTAAAGATATTATTTTCTCCATATTTTGACGTAATGGTTAAAGAAAAAATTTAAAAAAATATTGTGGTCTTAGTATCTTTGACACTCTTTCTACTGCTCTTTTATTTTAACTTGCTTATCTAGTAGGATATAAAACTGAAAGGCATATAAATAAATTTTTACAGAAGTCTAGTTATGATAAGGACTTCTTTTATAATTTATACTTTGTATCATAGCTTGTGATAAATTAAATGCCCGTTTGTTGAATAGAGAAACTGAATTTTACCTATCTAAGAAAATGCTTTATTTCTGATGGTAAACCGACTTACAGAATTTTTTCTTTCATTCTTTTATTCACAAACTCATTCAATAACCCATATTATGCTGAAGATAACATATGATTTGGAATTAGACTTGCGTTCAAATTATAGCTCTGCTGTTTACTAATTGTGAAAATTTGGACAAGTCATTTAACATTGTTGAACATCACTTGCCTTAACCTCCCATTGCTTAATTACTTGATCAGTCATATTTATACTTACATACTCAAACATTTGTTGAGTTCTCTATCTGTGCATATGTTATTAGCAAAACTAAAACGTTCCTGGTTTAAGGAGCGCCAATGCATTCCAAATGAGTCGTTTGGAAATTGCTTATTAACTAGTAATAAGGTAATAAGATAGCACTTAGTCAGTTCTTTTGGGGCACAGTATCCCCAATTTATATATATTTTTGGCAATTGTCGGTTGTCTGTTTTTCTGCCTTTTTTTCAAAAGGAGAACTATAGACTCAGGATGGAGGAGGAAAATATGGAGGAGGAGTAGGGGGACCCAGTATTCCCCTTGCCTTCAAACTAAGAAGGACTGAAACCAAAGGATTCTCAACACCAAGAGTTGGGCAGGAAAGGCGTTGCAGTCTACAAGGAACGGAAAGCGAAACACAGAAAACACACCCAGGAAATGGCAACCTCAAGAAACAATCCAAAACACACCTAGCCAAAACGACGAAATGGAATATTTATCCTCAAAAGAAACTACAGAAAGTAGTGACATTTCAAGAATTGATGAAAACAGATATAAGAAACATAACAGAACATGAATATAGAATGATAATCATAAAACTAATCGCTGGGTTTGAAAAAAAGCATACATGAATGCAAGGGGTCCCTCGTGGCAGAGATGAAGGACCTTAAAAACGGTCAGGAAGAAATAAAAAATGTTTTAAATAAGGTGTAAAACAAATTGGAGACAACCACAGTGCGAGTCAAAGAGGCAGAAGAGAAAATAAGTGAATTAGAAATTAAATTATGGAAAAAGAGGAAGCAGAGACAAAGAGAGAGAAGCTTATTCAGGAACAGGAAAGGAAAATTAAAGAGCTGAGCGATGCACTCAAAGGAAACAATATCCGTATCATAGGAATTCCAGAGGAAGAAGAGAGAGAAAAGAGTCGAAGGGGTACTTGAACAAATCATTGCTGAAAACTTCCCCAACAAGAGGAAGGAAACCGGCATGTAAATCCAAGAGGCACAGAGAACTCCCCTCAGACCTAACTCGAATAGACCGTCTGCACGATGCATCATAGTGAAACTGGCAAAATATAAAGACAGAGATAGGATTCTGAAAGCAGCTAGGGAAAAATGGGGCTTAACATACAAAGGTAGGTACATAAGGGTTGTAGCAGACTTATCTACAGAAATTTGGCAAGACAGAAAGGAATGGCAGGATATCTTCAATGTGATGAGCAGGAAGGATATGCAACCAAGAATCCTGTATCCGGCTAGCCTGTCATTCAGAATAGAAGGAGAGATCAAGGTTTTCCCCAACAAACAAAAACTGAAGGAATTCATCACAAATAAGCCAGCATAACAAGAGATCCTGAGGGGCACTCTATGAAGGAAAGGTTGCATAGAACACAAACTACCAGAGACATCCCTACAAGCATGAAACCTACAGATAACACAGTGACTATAAACCCATATTTTTCAATATTTACACTGAATGTGAATGGACTAAACGTGCCAAATGACACAGGGTAACAAAATGAATTAAAAACAAGACCCATCTATTTCCTGCCTTCAAGAGACTCATCTTAGAACTGAGGACACCTTCAGATTGGAAGTGAGGGGATGGGGAACTATCTAACAAATCAGAAGAAAGCTGGAGTAGTCACACTTACATCAGAAAAATTAGACTTAAAGTAAACAATGTAATAAGAGATAAAGAAGGACATTATATAATCATCACAGGGACCATCCAGCAGGAAGAACTAACAATTATAAATACCTATGTGCCGAATACAGGGGCACCCAAATTTGTAAAATAACTAATTATGGTCCTGACTGACATCTTCAGCGCCCTTCATCCAGAAGCAAAGGAATTTACATTCTTCTCAACTGCACACGGTACATTCTCCAAGATAGACCAGATTCTGGGGCACACGGAAGCTCTGAATAAATATGAAAAGAATTGAGATCATACCATGCGCATGCATGTTTCAAACGAAACAATATCTGTATCATAGGAATTCCAGAGGAAGAAGAGAGAGAAAGGAGTCGAAGGGGTACTTGAACCCATTGCTGAGAACTTCCCCAACAGGAGGAAGGAAACCAGCATGGAAATCCAAGAGGCACAGAGAACTCCTCTCAGATGTACCTTGATTAGACCTTCTGCATGACACATCATAGTGAAACTGACAAAATACAAGGACAGAGAGAGAATTCTGAAAGCAGGGATAAATGCGCCTTAACATACAAAGGTAGACACATAAGGGTTGTAGCAGACTTATCTACAGAAACCTGGCAAGCCAGAAAGGAATGGCAGGAAATCTCCAATGTGATGAACAGGAAAGATATACAGGAAAGAATTCTTTATCCTGCCAGCCTGTCATTCATAATGGAAGGATAGATAAAGGTTTTCCCAAACAAACAAAAACTGAAGGAATTAATCACAAATATACCTGCCTCACAAGACATCCTGAGGGGGACTCTATGAAGGAAAGTTTGCAAGGAACACAAACTACCAGAGATATCCTTACAAGCATGAAATCTACAGAATACACAATGAGTCTAAATATTTTTCAATATTAACACTGAATATAAATAGACTAAATTCTCCAATTAAAAGACATAGGGCAACAGAATGGATTAAAAAACAAGACCCATCTATTTGCTGTCTTCAAGAGACTCCTTTTAGACCTGAGGACACCTTCAGATTGAAAGTGAGGAGATAGAGAACTATATACCATGCTACTAGAAGTCAAAAGAAAGCTGGAGTAGGCACACATATATCAGACCAACTAAACTTTAAAGTAAACAATGCAATAAGATATGAAGAAGGACATTATATAATAATCACAGGGATTATCCAGCAGTAGGAGCTAACAATTATAAATATCTACACGCCGAATTCGGCAACACCCAAATTTGTGAAACAACTAATTACAAACATAAGGAATCTTGTCGATAAAAATGTCCTAATTGTAGGGGACCTTAACACTCCACTCTCAGCATTGGATAGACCAACTAGACAGAGAATCACTAAAAAAACAAAGGCCCTAAACGACACATTGATGCAGATGGTCCTGACTGACATCTTCAGGACCCTTCATCCAGGGCAAAGGAATTTACATTCTTCTCAAATGCAAATGGTATATTTACCAAGACTGACCACATTCTGGAGCATAAAGAAGTTCTCAATAAATATAAAATAATTGAGATCATACTATGCACACTTTCAGACCATAATGCTTTGAAAATTGAAATCAACCACAGGAAATATCTGGAGAAAATCCAAAAACATGGAGGCTAAAGAATAACCTACTGAGAATGAATGGGTCAACCAAGAAATTAGAGAAAAATTAAAAACTATATGGAAACAAACTAAAATGAAAATACAACAATCCGAATGCTTTTGGATGTGGCAAAGGCAGTCCTGAGAGGAAAATCTATTGTAATCCAGGCCAATCTCAAGAAAAATGAAAAATTACTAACACAAAATCTAACAGCAAACCTAAAGGAACTAGAAGCAGAACAGCAAAGAAACCACAAACCCAGCAGACAGAGATAAATAAAAAAATCAGGGCAGAAATTAATAATATAGAAACCATAAAAGTAGTAGAACAAATCAATGACCAAGAGCTGGTTCCTTGAAAAAATAAACAAAATTGATAAACCTCTAGACAGGCTTTTCACAAAGAAAAGAGAGAGAACCCAAAAAGATAAAATCACAAACGAAAAGGGAGTGATTACAACCAATTCCTTAGATATAAAAGCAACTATCAAAGAATACTATGAAAATTTATATGCCATCAAATTGGATAAAAGAGAAGAAATGGACAAATTCCTAAACAGCAATGCACTACCAAAACTCAAACAGGAAGAAATAGAAAATTAGAACCGACCCATAACTAGTGAAGAAATTGAATCAGTTATCAAAAACCTCCCGACAAATAAAGGTCCAGGACCAGATGGCTTCCCTGGGGAATTTTGCCAGACATTTAAAACAGAGTTAACATCTATCCTTCTCAAGCTGTTCCAAAAATCTAAGATGAAAGGAAAACTCCCAGACTCATTCTATAAAGCCAGCATCACTTTGATTCCCAAACCAGATAGAGACCTGGAAAAACGAAAGAACTACCGGCCAATATCCCTGATGAATATGGATTGAAAATTTCTCAACAAGATACTAGAAAATCAAATTTAACTGCATATAAAAAGAATTATTCACCATGATGATGTAGGATGAACCCTGGGTTGCAGGGCTGGTTCAATATTCGCAAATCAATCAATGTGATACATCACATTAACAAAAGAAAAGATAGGAACCATATGATCCTGTCAATAGATGCAGAAAAAGCATTTGACAAAATACAGCACCCTTTTCCAATAAAAACCCTCGAGAAAGTCAGGATAGAAGGAACATACACATCATAAAAGCCATTTATGAAAAGCCCACAGCTAATATCATCTTCAATAAGAAAAAACTGAGAGCTTTCCCCCTGAGATCAGGAACACGACAGGGGTGTCCACTCTCGCCACTGCTACTTAACGTAGTGTTGGATGACCTAACATTAGCAATCAGACAACAAAACAAAATAAAAGGCATCAAGACTGGTAAGAAGGAAGTCAAACTTTCACTTTTTGCAGACGACAAGATACTTTACATGGAAAACCTGACAGAATCCAATCCACCAAAAGCCTACTAGAACTGATACATGAATTGATTCAGCAAAGATGCAGAGTAGAAAATCAGTATATAGAAAGCGGTTGCATTTCAATACACCAACAATGAAGTAACATAAAGAGAAATAAAGAAGCTAATACCATTCACAATTGCACCAAAACCCATAAAATACCTAGGAATAAACCTAACCAAAAATGCAAAAGATCTCTATGCTGAAAACTATAAAATTCTTATGTAGGAAATTGAGGAAGACATAAGGAAATGAAAAAGACATCCCATGCTCATCGTTCGGAAGAATAAATATTTTTTAAATGTCAACACTATCCCAAGCAATCTACATATTCAATGCAGTCCCAATCAAAATTGCACCAACATTCTTCTCAAAGCTCGAGCAAACAATCCTAAAATTTGTATGGAACCACAAAAGACCCGGAATAGCCAAAGGAATACTGAAGAAGAAAGCCAAGGCGGGAGGCATCACAATCCCAGACTTTAACCTCTACTACAAAGCGGTAATCATCAAGATTGTATGGTATTGGCACAAAAACATACATATAGACCAATGGAATAGAATAGACAATCCAGAAATTGACCCACAAGTATATGGCCAAGTAATCTTTGACAAAGCAGGAGTTTCCAATAATAAAAAAAAAAAAAAGATAGCCTCTTTAACAAATGGTGCTGGGAGAACTGGATAGCAACATGGTAAAAGAAGGAAATTAGACCACTTACTTACACTACTCACAAAAATAAACTCTAAATGGATGAAGGACATGAATGTGACACAGGAAACCATCAAAATCTAAAGAAGAAAGCGGGGAAAAAACCTTTTTGACCTGATCCACAGCAATTTCTTACTCGACACATCTCCAAAGGCAAGAGAATTAAAACCAAAAGTGAAATATTGGGACCTCATCAAGATAAAAAGCTTCTGCACTACAAAGGAAACAACCAACAAAACTAATAGGCTACCGACGGAATGAGAAAAGATAGTGGCAAATGACATATCGGATAAAGGACTAGTATCTAAAATCTATAAAGAACTTACCAAACTCCACACCCGAAAAACGAATAATCCAGTGAAGAAATGGGCGGAAGATGTGAATAGACACTTCTCCAAAGAAGACTTCCAAATGACCAACAGACACATGAAACGATGCTCAATGTCATTCATCATCAGGGAAATATAAATCAAAACCACACTGCGATACCACCTCACACCAGTCAGAGTGGCTAAAATGAACAAATCAGGAAACTAGAGATGCTTGGAAGGATGTGGAGAAACAGGCACCCTCTTGCACTGTTGGTTGGAATGCAAGCTGGTGCAGGCACTTTGGAGAACTGTGTGGAGGTTCCTCAAAAAGATGAAAATAGAACTATCCTATGACCCAGCAATTGCACTGCCAGGAATTTACCCAAGGACTACAGGAGTGTTGATGCATGGAGGCACGTGTATCCCGATGTTTATAGCAGCACTTTCGACAATGGCCAAATCATGGAAAGAGACTAAGTGTTCATCAACTGACGAATGGATAAAGAAGATGTAGTATATATATACAATGGAATACTACGTGGCAATGAGAAAGAATGAAATCTGGTCATGTGTAGCAACATGGAAGGAACTGGAGGGTATTATGCTGAGTGAAATAAGTCAGTCAGAGAAAGACAGATACCATATGTTTACACACATAGGTGGATTTTGAGAGACCTCGCAGAAAACTATGGGGGAGGGGAAGATTGGAAAGAAAAAAAAAGCCACAGAGAGCGAGGGAGACAAAACATAAGAGACTCTTAAATACTATGGAACAAACTGAGATTTGATGATGTGTATGGGAGAGTGGACAGTGGGTGACAGGCACTGAGGAGGGTACTTGTTGGGATGAGCACTGGGCGTTGTATGGAAATCAATTTGACAGTAGTTTGTTAAAAAAAATAGAAATATTGGAAAGCACAGATATTATTACATGAAAGGAAAACCTTCTTTTTCCTTTCTCTGATATCGTAAAATTCAAATATGATATACTTGAACGTGATTGTTAAAAATTGGTCTTCTTTGGGCCTCTACTACATCATTTTCTTTTCTAATCCATTCTTCACACTCCACAGAATAATCTTTTAAAAATGTAAATGCTATAACATTAACATTAAGTTCCCCTCAGCAGATACCATCCAGAATCATTACCTTATTTTTGGAGTCTGCACAATCTGGCTTTCTACCCTCCATCCACTTTGATTTTCTTTCTGTTCCTAGAATGCGCCGTGTCCTTTCTCTTATTTTAGGGCTTCACATATGCTATTCCCTCAGCTTGAAACAGAATTTTCTCAGCTTTCTCCCCTTTTTTAACTTATCCTTCAAGTCTCAGATAAAATGTTCCTTTCCCAAAGTGGCTTCCCTTAGCATTCAGGCCAATTGACATCTCTAATATGAACTCTTACAAGCCCCTTTGTCCTCCATTATTATGCTTAACATATTTTATTCTGATTCCAGAATGCAAAGCAGGAAATAAATATGTTTTATTTACTGTTGCATAGTGCCTGGCACAGAACAAGTTCTCAGTAACTAATTAAATGAAATTATTCAATGATGTGTTTGGAGTTTTATCACTCAGATCTATGTATATAGTTAGGTTTAATTCAATAACGAGAATTAGCTTTAGGAAAGTAACATAGAACTTTTTTTATTTATTGTACAGCATTCCACATTATTTAGTTTTTTTCCCATTGGAAAAAAAAAGGTTTTTTTTTCCAAAAAGAGGCTTTTGATCAAATGATCTCAAATCTTCAAAACTGCCCCCGTTTTTTAATTTTCCTAATCATATCACATATCTCCCCATTATTAAACTGTTGTTCTAGAAAGACCATCTTCCTTGAATTGAGTACAGAAGATCCATAGATTCTTGTTAATACTTGGCCCTCTGGATTTTGTAGTTTTAAATTTCTAGAGACAGGTTGTAACATTTCAGAATTAGTGGAAACAACACTAAATTTGGAGGACTCCAAATCCTCCAGGCTGATATCAAAGTTGTTATAGCCTCATGGTCACCATGTCTCAATTATGTCAAACAAAAATCATCTCTCCTTTAGATTGTGGAATAAATAGTGGAACTAAAGCATCAGTTATGGTTTACATCTTTACGATAGCTCGACATGCCAGTTCTGTTGCATGTTGGTGTATTTTGCTAATCTTATTTTCATCAAAAGCAAGCTCCATTACAAATTGATCTGATGTACCTATTAGCACATCCTTTATATGGTGTACCACAACTTTTATGTACTCGGCTAGTACTTTTTGGTCAGTATTAGTTCATATTTTATACTGTGAGAACATATTGTTCAAAAAGGAAATATCAGTGGTAAAAGTTCATAAAATATTTCATATTTTAAAATGCAGTACAATCATTTTTGTGACTTTCAGCAGTCTTTTATAATCTAGTGAAACAATATTTGCCTTCATAGTCAATTTTCCCTCATGAGAGAGAAGGAAAAGAGCAACACAGCTAAGTACTGGAAATAATGCTTATCTCCACTCTGAAAGCATCTCCCACCATATTGAAAAACAGTAAACGGATAAATATACATGGTTTATTTGATTTAACAGGATAGACAGGAAGATCTTAAGATGTACCTAAACTATATTGAAGCACTGAAGTTCCTTGTACATGCTATTATTTTTTAGAGGCTGTGTTGAAATAATTGTAGATCCAACAAGGTTTTAAACATTTCAGTTGTGTCTAAATGTAATTTTTAAAAATGTTTATTTATTTATTTTGAGGGTTGGGAGGAGCAGAAAGAGGTAGAGAGAGAATCCCAAGCAGGCTCTGTGCTGTAAACATGGAGCCTGACAGGGGGCTTGATACCACGGCCATGTGATCATGGTTTGAGCAGAAACCAATACTTGAACACTTAATGTAATGAGCCACCCAGGTACCCTTAAATTTAATTTTTTTAAATAAACTATGATAAACTTGGTTTTTAATATAAAAATATTTCAAAACATAGTCTGAAATTTTGTGCATTCATAATATTGTGTGGTGTTGTTAAGGAATAGTTTGATTCAAAATATATAAACATATGTCAAATATTATCTTAAAGGGCAAATAATTAATACTGAGAACGTGAAAATTACCCTTTCTTTGGATGAAAGAATGTCGCAGCAGCAAACACACTTATTTATAAACTTTGCTCTCCATTTTTTTTCCATTGGTAGAAGAAAATTGTGGGAACTCATAACAATGATTGGGCATGCTAGAAAAACAACCTCATATGTTCTCTTTGACATGATTTGAAAGCAGTTTGGTTTC
This sequence comes from Paradoxurus hermaphroditus, assembly GCA_004024585.1. Classification (NCBI taxonomy): domain Eukaryota; kingdom Metazoa; phylum Chordata; class Mammalia; order Carnivora; family Viverridae; genus Paradoxurus; species Paradoxurus hermaphroditus. Next base: position 62,760 of record PITB01004419.1, read on the forward strand.
TTGTTAGAAAGCTATATTTGCAAGATTTTTTTTTTCAAACAGACCCAGAAGGTTGTTATGATGCAGTGGAAATTTTTTTTTTAATCCTAAATCAAGAATTCTCATTCTCAATCCTGAGAGTGAAACGAAGAGAACATAGGTTAAAGATGAGCATATTGGTCCAGATTACTAAGAATGGAATATTACTCTATATAAAATTTTATATTTATTTAAATTAATTAAATAATTATATTATAAATAATTATATTATATATATGTGCTGTCATTTTAACAAATGTGATTCTTCAGTGCAAAAAGTGCATTAAGGTATCTAGGAATAAACCTAACTAAAGAGGTAAAAGATCTAAACTTTGAAAACTAGAAAACTTATGAAAGAAATTGAAGAGGACACAAAGAAATGGAAAAATATTCCATGCTCATGGATTGGAAGAACATTGTTAAATGTTTATACTACCCAAGCAATCTACACATTTTTTGCAATGCCTATCAAAATAACACCAGCATTTTTTGTAAAGCTAGAACACACAATCTTAAAATCTACAATGGATATTTGCTACTTTTATTATTTTAAAAATAATGATTCAGAATGTTTATATTGAATTCCTGAAATAATTCTTCCATTGAAATCTCATTAAAAACATAATATTAATCCATTCAGATCCTACAACCAGTGAGGTACTCAAAATTCATAACTCAGTAGGCATAAAAGAGAATAATACTTTAGAAATCTGAAAGCCCTCAAAGCAGGAAAGGATCAGCTTGAATAAATATTTTTTATAATATATTGGTGAAGACGAAGTACAGGTAAGAAAAAGATAAATTCCAGAAGTATACACATAATGATATACATCAACATGAAAGAGTTAGTGCAGATTTTTAGATGCCTAATTGTTTGAGAGATCACATTTTACTACTTCCTGGGTCTTTTGTTTTTCCTTTAGCTTTTGCACTTTTTATGATGAATTATATTTTTTCCTCAGATCCACTTTGCTGTGAGAATTGATTTGATCACTTAGCATTGCATTATCAGGAGTAAGCCCACTAGACCATGCATTCAACGTAATTTCATTATATCTGTGAAGTATAATTGAAGAATTGCATTTTTTAAATTTTCTTTTTAAATAATTTATTGTCAAATTGGTTTCTATACAACACCCAGTGCTCAATCCAACGAGTGCCCTCCTCTGTGCCCACCACCCACTCTCCCCCTCCCACACCCATCTCTCCCCTCAGTTCTTTCTTATTCTTTGAGAGTCTCTCATGTCATGTCTTCCTTCCTCTCTGTGGCTTTTTTCCCCCTTCCCCTCCCCCCCTGGTTCTCTGCTAGGTCTTCCAAAGCCTACCTATGTGTGGGAGCATATGGCATCTGTTCCTCTCTGCCTGACTTATTTCACTCAGTATAATATCCTCCAGTTCCATCCATGTTGCCACACATGGCCAGATTTCATTCTTTCTCATTGCTGCATAGTATTCCATTGTATATATGTATACCACCTCTTCCTTATCCATTCATCAGTTGATGGACACTTAGTCTCTTTCCATGATTTGGCTATTGTCGAAAGTGCTGCTATGAACATTGGGGTACACGTGCCCCTATGCAACAGCAGTCCTGGATCTCTTGGGTAGATTCCTAACAGTGCTGTGGCTGGGTCATACGGTAAGTCTATCTTCATTTTTTTGAAGAAACAACCAACAAAACTGATAGACAACCAATGGATTGGGAAAGGATAATTGCAAATGACATATCGGATAAAGGACTGGTTTCTAAAATCTATAAAGAACTTACCAAACTCCACACCCGAAAAACGAATAACCCAGTGAAGAAATGGGCTGAAGATTTGAATAGACGTTTCTCCAAAGAAGACATTCAAATGGCAAACAGACACATGAAACGATGCTCAAGATCACTCATCATCAGGGAAATACAAATCAAAACCACACTGAGATACCACCCCACACCTGTCAGAGTGGCTAAAATGAACAAATCAGGAAACTATAGATGCTGGCGAGGATGTGGAGAAACAGGCAGCCTTTTGCACTGTTGGTGGGAATGCAAACTGGTGCAACCACTCTGGAGAAGAATTGCATTTTCAATGTTAGAAGATCCTAGCTTGGTCAACTGAGATGCAATCCTATTTAATAGTATCATTGATAGCATTATTTGAAACTACAGTGCTAAATTCTGGGGGGAAAGAGACTTTGAATGAAATTAGTTTCTAAAGTAACATGGAAAGTAACACTTGATTCTTTCTCTCAGAATTGATGACAATCTTAAAATGTCAGATCTTCCCGCATTTAAATACCATATTCATAAAAAATAAGATATTTTGTGTAGCATAAACACACACACACACACACACACACACACACACACACACACAAGTAGTTAGTCATAGAGCTTCCAGAGGACAAGTACTTATTTTACCTTTTCTTTACATTTTGAGAAAATAGTCTGAAATGTACCCTACAAAATGGCTTTTATAACACTGGCATAAAGAGAAAAAAATGGCCAAAGCGATTTGATTAAAGTTCTAATAACTATGAGATTAAAATACAATTTAGTTATCAGTATTTTTACTTTTTAAAGATTTTTTAACGTTTTATTTATTTTTAAGAGACCATGAGAGACAGAGTGCAAGCGGGGGAGGAGCAGAGAGAGAGGGAGACACAGAATCCAAAGCAGGCTCCAGGCTCTGAGCTATCAGCACAGAGGGCCATGTGGAGCTCGAACCCACAAGCTGTGAGATCATGACCTGAGCTGAAGTTGAACACTTAACCGACTGAGCCACCCAGAAGCCCCCAGTATTTTCACTTTAACCCTTTAAAAAAAAAAAAAAAGCAAAGCGATAGTGCATAATGAAATAATTTTATTCCCATTATAGAGACAGAGTCACACCTATTTACTATAAGAACTAATTGGTACAGCATGGACTTTAAAGGGACTTATCTGCCTCGGCAAAGATAATTTTGTAGGTGGCTACAATTTGGAGGATGCATTATGTTTTTCCTTCACAGAACAAGAAAGAAGTAAAAAAAAACATGATCAGCACAGAAGTGAAATGAACAAGAAGTATATTTTAAGATAAACAAAGTTTATTTTTCTCATTATTAAAATAATAAAAATCTGTTGAAGACAAATACAAGATCTATGTTATCTTCTTGAAGGAACAATTTTTTGTGGAAAATGAAAGTGTGTGTATGTGTGCGTGTGTGCGTGCGTGTCTGTGTGTGTGTGGAGTACAAGGAGATGGAGGAGGAGAGGAAGGACATTTTGAAAGAGAGAGTCAGCAGTGGGCAAGAAATGGGGGAGGGTGTTGAAATATTAAATAATAAAGATCCATTTGGGCTATACTTTTCTTAAATCATCTAAACAACTGTAACTAGATAATTATTAAGTCAGCAGATCAGGCCAAGGATTTGTGTTTTAGTCACTGTAACATATTGTGGAAACTTCATATTTTCCTTGGTTCTTACTGCATCTAATGCAACTAGGTAAAATATCTTGTACTACTTTAGCAATTATTGTTTTATATTTCCAAGAGCCAATTGGCAAAGTACCATTCTAAAAGCCCACATGACTGATAATGTGAAAGTTAGTAGTTTGGAACCGAAAAAGATAAGTGGATGGATTGAAACTGAGTTTTGAGAACAATGGAAGTGAAGTGTAAATGACAAATTGATTCTAATATTGACCCTATTTCATCCAATGGAGTAGGTACATGCATCACTCTAGACATCTCAGGTATGTTATGAGTGCTACTTATATGTGAGATATATTTGGTTCAGAATTTAGGAAGATGCTCAATCTCTCTCTCTCTCTCTGTCTCTCCCCCCCACACACACGTGTTTTTTCCAACTCAACTACGTGACAGAAGGCGTGCCTTCAGAACTTATTATAGTAGGGAGATAATGTGAGGAGAATGAAATCAGCAAATAGAAAAAGTGCTACAAAGAGTTTAGGGTCAACCTCGTTAGGTATCTCAGTTATACCTTCTTTCCCTTCAACCTCTCCTACCCCTAACCTAACCATCCAATTGGATGTGTTATCTTATTCTTGTGATGTAGAGACCAGTAGAAGAAAGTTAGGGATAGATTAGAAAATAGATGATTTGGAAAAGGGATATTTTTCATTTTGGTATAATCAGAAAGTTCAGCTCAAGAAACATTTTTTGTGTACCTATTAAATTTCAAGACAGTGCTGGGCAATAAGGATATTAACGTAAATATATATAGGCCTTGGTATTAAGTATTTTATAATTTACAAAGTGTAGAGAGCAAAATAGTGTTTTTCACTTTAATGTGGTAATTGACAAGATGAACTATAAGCTCCATGAAGGCAATAGTTATGCTTAATGCCACTCAATTATATATCTTGATTATCTAGCACATTGTCTTACACACAGTGAATTCTAAATAAATGTTAAACAACAACAGCAACAACAACAACAACAAAAACAGTAGTGTATGACAGTAATTATGGTATCAGAGAAGAGGGCAGATCACAGTAGATGATTGGGGTGAAGTTTTTGGAAGGGATGAGGGCTGAACTGAATCTTATTAACAATTTGCCAGGTTAAAAACAAGTGGGAAGGCTAAAATAAGAAAGAATAGCACAATAATAAGTAATACACGTGAAATAGGATGCTGGATATTAAAAAATACAAGAAGTTTGGTCATACCAGATATACATCAACAACGCTGGGGGAAGGTGGAAGATGACAGCAAAGTAGGAGGACCCTAGGTTTATCTTGTCCTACAAACACAACAAGATAACTCTCGAATCATTTAATACCTCAGAAATCAACACGAGGACTTACAGAACAAACTCCACAACTAAAAGGGGAGAAGAGGTTGCACCGAGGAAGGTACGAAGTGAAGATATCTGGTTTAGGGAAGAAATGGATTGTGGGTGCTGCAGAAAGGAAGGAGCTGTAGTAACAGAGAAGGGAAGAGAGAGGAGCACACAGGACAATGCACGAGTAGCACATTTCCCTAAAGCCATGGGAATGGAAAGTGAGAAGGGCTGAACGTTGTGAATTCGTGCAACAAGTCGGGCTTAAAGCCTGTAGTTTTAAAGGTCAGCAGTCTTGGCTGAGATAGATCCTGGAGGGCACCACCTTGTTCCTAGAAAGAAAGCAGGCAAATAACTATGAGGAAACACAGCGTGGAAACAGTGATGTGAACAATGCATAGGGAACAGAGGGGAGATTATTTCCTCTTCTCTGAGCACATCCCGGAGAGGCATCATTCATGGAGATACCTCTCTAGGGAAAAAAGGAGCTGGCTAGCACCATTTCAGCATAAATACAGAACAACCTGTAGGAAGTAGTGCGGTGCTGACACTGGCTGCCTAACTTGCCTATGTTCCCTACTCTTTAGTGGGACTGCTGTTCTCAGTCAAGCATGCCTTATTCTCAGCACTGTACCCCCTACCCCCACTCAAAAAAACAGCACAAACCCTTTCCCACACCAAGCCCTGCTCCCTGCTCCCTCCAGGCACATCTCCACTAGGGCAAGTTGACCTGAGAATCAGAGCAGCAGGCTCCTCCCAAAAGGACCAGCACAAATTCCTTCCATGAGTTTAGACTACTGATCATGATGTGATGCAATGTTTCAGGTTTAGGGGAAAGTTATCTAGTTTCATTTGGGGTTTTGTTTTTTGTTCATTTGTTCGTATGTTTTTGTTGCTTCTGTTTTTCGTTTTTGTCGTTGATATTTTTATTTTGCTTCTTGGATACAAAAAAAAAAAAAAAAACACCAAAACTTATGAAGGAAATTGAGGAAGACCCAAGGAAATGGAAAAACATCTTATGCTCATGGATTGGAAGGATAAATATCGTCAAAATGGCAATATTACCCAAAGAAATCTACACATTCAATACAATCCCAATCAAAATTGCACCAGCATTCTTCTCAAAACTAGAGCAAACAATCCTAAAATTTGTATGGAACCACAAAAGACCCCGAATAGCCAAAGTAATACTGAAGAACAAAAACAAGGCGGGAGGCATCACGATCACAGACTTCAACCTCTACTACAAAGCCGTCGTCATCAAGACTGTATGGTATTGGCACAAAAACAGACACATAGACCAATGGAATAGAATAGAAAACTAAGAAATGGACCCGCAAGTATATGGCCAACTAATTTTTGACAAAGCAGGAAAGAGTACCCAATGGAAAAAAGATAGCCTCTTTAATAAATGGTGCTGGGAGAATTGGGCTGCAACATGCAAAAGAATGAAACACTTTCTTACACCACTCACAAAAATAAACTCTAAATAGTTAAAGGATCTGAATGTGAGACAGGAAACCATCAAAATCCTAGAGGAGAAAGCAGGAAAAAGCCTCTTTGACCTAAGACGCACCAAATTCCTACTCGACACATATCCAAAGGCAAGGGAATTAAAAGCAAAAATGAACTACGGGGATCTCATTAAGATTAAAAGCTTCTGCACGGCAAAAGAAACAACCAACAAAACTGATAGGCAACCAACGGATTGGGAAAGGATAATTGTAAATGACATATCGGATAAAGGACTGGTTTCTAAAATCTATAAAGAACTTACCAAACTCCACACCCGAAAAACGAATAACCCAGTGAAGAAATGGGCTGAAGATTTGAATAGACATTTCTCCAAAGAAGACATTCAAATGGCAAACAGACACATGAAACGATGCTCAAGATCACTCATCATCAGGGAAATACAAATCAAAACCATACTGAGATACCACCTCACACCTGTCAGAGTGGCTAAAATGAACAAATCAGGAAACTATAGATGCTGGCGAGGATGTGGAGAAACAGGCAGCCTTTTGCACTGTTGGTGGGAATGCAAACTGGTGCAACCACTCTGGAGAACTGTGCGGAGATTCCTCAAAAAAATGAAGATAGACTTACCGTATGACCCAGCCACAGCACTGTTAGGAATCTACCCAAGAGATCCAGGACTGCTGATACATAGGGGCACGTGTACCCCAATGTTCATAGCAGCACTTTCGACAATAGCCAAATCATGGAAAGAGACTAAGTGTCCATCAACTGATGAATGGATAAAGAAGAGGTGGTATATATATACAATGGAATACTATGCAGCAATGAGAAAGAATGAAATCTGGCCATGTATGGCAACATGGATGGAACTGGAGGATATTATGCTGAGTGAAATAAGTCAGGCAGAGAAAGACAGATGCCATATGTTCCCACACATAGGTAGGCTTTGGAAGACCTAGCAGAGAACCAGGGGGGAGGGGAAGGGGGAAAAAAAGCCACAGAGAGGAAGAAGACATGACATGAGAAACTCTCAAAGAATAAGAAAGAACTGAGGGGAGAGATGGGTGTGGGAGGGGGGAGAAGGGGTGGTGGGCACAGAGGAGGGCACTCGTTGGATTGAGTACTGGGTGTTGTACAGAAACCAATTTGACAATAAACTATTAAAAAAAAGATTTTATTATTATTTTTATACTTTATTTTAAAAATATTTTGTTTTTTCCTATTCTTTTGTCTTTTTTTTTCTATAAAGATTCTCTTAACAAGCACAAAACACACTTCGGATCTAGCATCCTTTATTTGATTTTTTTAAATTAAAAAATTTTATTAAATTCTATTATTTTTGTTGCTTTTTTCTCATACAATGACAAAACGGAGGAATTCATGTCAAAACAAAGAACAAGACGAAATAATGTTCAGGGATTTAATCAAAGCAGATATAAGATGTTCAAACTAGCATTTAGAACAATAATTATAAGGTACTAGATGAGCTTGAATAAAGCATATAAGATACCAGAGGATCACTTTCTACAGAAATAAAAGAACTAAAATCTAGCCTGGGCAAAATTAAAAATGTTATAACCTAGATACAATCCTAAAAGGAGGACATAAAAACGCTGATGGATGAGGTGGAGGACCAAATTAGCGATATACAAGATAAAAGTATGAAAATAATGAAGGTGAAAAGAAAAGGTAACCAAAGGTCAGAAATCAAAAAGGAAGACATATCAGGGTGCCTGGGTGCCTCAGTCGGTTAAGCACCTGACTTCGGCTCTGGTAATGATCTCTCAGTCTGTGTGTTGGAGCCCTGCATTGGGCTCTGTGCTGACAGCTCAGAGCCTGGAGCCTGCTTCAGATTCTGTCTCCCTCTCTCTCTGCCCCTCCCCCGCTCATTCTTGCTTGCGCTCTCTCTCTCAAAAATAAATAAGATTAAAAAAGGCAGACATAGGGAACTCAGAGATGTATTAAAATGTAATAACATTTGTATCATAGCACAGGAGTCTCAGAAGATGAAGAGAGAGAAAAAGGGTTAGAAGGTTTATGTGAGCAAATTATAGCTGCAAACTTCTATAATCTGGAAAAGAACACAGACATCAGAATCCAAAAAGTACATAGAACTTCCATTAAATTCAACAAAAGCTGGTCATCACCAAGACATATCACAGTCAAATTCACAAAATACACAGACAAGGAAGAATCCTGGATGTAGCAAGGTAAAAAAAAAAAAAAAAGTCTTTAACCTACAAAGGAAGACAGATCAAGTTGAAAGCAGATCTGTCTACAGGAACTTGGAAAACCAGAAGAGTGGCAGAGTATGTTGAACGTGCTGAATGGAAAAAAAAAAATATATATATATATATATTTATATATATATATATATATGCAGCCCATAACACTCTATCCAACAAGGCTGTGATTCAGAAAAGAAGGAGAGATAATGAGTTTCCAAGACAGATAAAAATTAAAGGGGTTTGTGAACACCAGACCAACCCTGCAAGAAATTTTAAGAGGGACTCTCTGGGGAAATAAAAGACCAAAAAACAACGAAGACTGGAAAGAACCAGAGAGCATCACCAGAAACACCAACACTCCAGGTAACAAAATGGTACTAAATTCATACCTTTCAATAATCACTTTCAAAGTATGGAATAAATGCTCCAAAAACATAATGTATCAGAATGGATAAAAAAAAAACAAGATCCATTTATATGCTACTTACATGAGGAGACTCATTTTAGACCTAAAGACACCTGCAAATAGAAACTGAGGGGATGGAGAATTATATGCCTTCCTTATGTACGTCAAAAGAAAGCTCGAATAGCCATACATATTAGGCATACTATATTTTAAACCAAATACTGTAAAAAGAGATGAAGAAGAGCATTATATCATAATTAAGGGGTCTATCCACCAAGAAAATCTAACAAATGGAAATATTTTTACCCCAACCTGGATGATGCAAATATATAAACCACTTAATAACAAACATAATGAAACTCATTGATAATAATGCAATAATAGTAGGAGACTTAAACACCCCACTTATAGCAATGGATAGGTCATCTAAGCAGAAAATCAATAAGGAAATAATGTCTGAGTGACACACTGAATCAGATGGACTTAACAGGTATGTTGAGAACATTTCATCTTAAAACAGCAGAATACATAGTCTTTTTGAATGCACATGGAACATTCTTCAGAATAGATCGCATACTGGGTCACAAATAAGCCCTGAGCAAGTACAAAAAGATCAAGGTCATACCATGCAGATTTTCAGATCACAATGCTATTAAACTTGAAGTCAACCTCAATAAAATGTTTGGAAAGCCCTCCATTACATGGAGGTTAAGGAATATCCTAGTAATGAATGAATGGATTACCCATGAAATCGAAGAGGAAATTTAAAAAATACATGGAAGAAAATGAAAATGAAAACACGAAGGCAGTCTTAAGAAGAAGTTATAGATATATGGCTTTGGGGGGAGAGGCCAACATGATGGAGAAGTAGGGGGATCTGTTCTTCCCACATCTCTCAAACAAAGAAGGCTTTAAGCCAAAGGACTCTCAACCCCAAGAATCTTAGAGGAAGGGAGACAGAGTCTAAAAGGAACAAAATGGGAAAACCAGGTGGCCCATATGTGTGTGATTGAGAACTGGGGGAGAGAAAACGGGCCGAGGGGGTAAGAAGGGAAGGGAGACCCTTCTGCAGAGAGATAAAAAGAAGAGGAAGAGCAACTGGGAAAGCGTAGGACTGTATCTGTATAAGAGAAAAACCTTGGACCAGGACAGAGAGGGAGCCTATCATCCAGTCTCTAACTGTAGGGCTTTCTTCAGACAAGGGCTAGCGGCCCTTTTTGCATATCTGGGGAGGAAGTGAGTCACCTCCGGGTTTGGTGCTACATCAGGGGTGCATTCTACACCAGGAGAAATAGGTCATAGCGGTTTCTGAGGCACTGCAGCAGAGCCTTAGGACCACATAACACGGCATCATTAACGCTCATGGAGTACGAGTTTAAAACTCAGATAAGCGTGGGACACAGGAAACTTCAGAATGAGAAATTCTGCTGTGTCTGACCCATAGTACAGTGAGGATGGACACAAAGAGGTGATTTGGAACAACTACTCCATGAAGAAGGGACTGGAGGGTCACCATTCTTCTCCCCACAACCACTAAGATGAGGCCTCAGGGATTGGTCCTCAGAGCCCAAGTGAAGGCGGGACCAGCCTACACCAAATCACCCCCCCCCCCCCCCCCCCCCGCACTGGACAGCCATTTATCTACTGGAGCTGCATAGATGCTGTGGAACCAGACGGATCCCTCCTCTGGGCCAGCACTGCAGCATTGCCTGGATTAAATCTAGGTCAATTCTTGTTATTTAGAAATATTTTCCCTTTTCTTCTATCTCTTCCCTCCTCTAGGCTGGTTACTCTGGGTATTGGTTTGCTTAAACAGACATCTTTAATCTGTTCTCTCCATTCATGTTCTACACCTCATTATTTACTTCCCCCACCCCCCTGGAATAATCAGGCCATATAGTTCCTCTGGGTATAGCTTTATCTTCAATTCTTTTCCCTAGGTTCCTTACTTATTCTCAATTCTCTCTCTCTGGACTAAGCCTTTCAGTCTCTCTACCTAGTCAAAGCTCATTTTCTCTTTCTCCCCATACCTGTCATTTCTCTCTTTGTATATGCTCTTCCATCAGCACCACCCACACCCTGTTCTTAACTTGCAGCTGGAGTTTCTGTTTTATGCTTTCAGATTATCTTTTATTTTGTTATTTTTTGTCTATTTGCTTGTTTGTTTTATTTGTTGGTGCATTTGTGTATTTGTGTTTTCTGTTTGTTTTTCTGTCTGTTTCCCTTTCCAGGACTACTTCCAGGAACAAACCAAAGAACACCTGGTGGAGGATAACCAAAATTGCAACAACAGAGAGCAAGTAACACTCTCCCAAAAATACCTCCTGAAGGTCCAGGCCCTGGGCTATGTATGAGTCCCCTTTAATATAGTAGTACTAGCAGTGGCAGAGCACATAACAAGCTTTTAAAACATACCAGGAACACAAAACTAGCCAAAATGATGAAACAGAAAAATTCTCCTCAAAAGATTCCAGGAAGAAGTGACAGCTAAAATTTTGATCAAAACATATATAAACAACATAACTGAACAAGACTTTAGAATAATAGTCATAAAATTAATCATTGGGCTTGAAAAAAGCATAGAAGACAGCAGAGACTCCATTGCTGCAGTGATCAAGGACCTTAAATCTGTCATGATGAATTAAAAAATGCTATAAATGAGGTGTAAAATAAGATGGAGGTGGCCACAGTGCAGATTGAGGAAGCAGAAGAGAAAATAGGTGAATTAGAAGATAAAATTATGGAAAAAGAGGAAGCCAAGAAAAAGAGATAATTTGACCCAGGAGCATGAAAGGAGAGTTTGTGAACTGAGTGATGCAATCGAATGGAACAATATCCATATCATAGGAATTACAGAAGAACAAGAAGAGAGAGAAAGGGTCTAAAGAGGTATTTGATCAAATCATAGTTGAGAACTTCCCCAACCTAGGGAAGGAAACAGACACTGAAATCCAAGAGGCACAGAGAACTTTCCCCAGACATAACTTGAATCGATCTTCTGCACAGCATATCATGGTGAAACTGGCAAAATACAAGGATAAAGAGAGAATTCTGAAAGAAGATAAGGATAAAGTGACCTTAATAGACAAAGCTAGACATATAAGGGTAGTAGGAGACCTATTGAATGAAACTTGGCAGGCCAGAAAAGAATGGCAGGAAATGTTCAATGTGATGAACAGGAAAAATATGCAGCTAAGAACCCTTCTCCAGCCAGTTTTTCCTTCAGAATGGAAGAAGAGATAATGTTTTTCCCAAACAAATGAAAACTGAAGGAATTCATCGCCAATAAACCAGCCCTGCAAGAGATCCTAAAAGGGAATCTACGAAGAAAATGTTGTAAGAAACAAAGTACCAGATATATCGCCACAAACATGAAACCTACAGATAACACAATGACTCTAAACCCATATTTTTCTATTATAACACTGAATGTAAATGGACTAAATGCTCCAGTCAAAAGACATAAGGTATCAGAATGGATAAAAAAATTAAACCCATCTATGCTGTCTACAGGAGACTCATTGTAGACCTGAGGACACTTTCAGGTTGAAAGTGAGGGGATACAGAACTATCTACCATCCTACTGGAAGCCAAAGGAAAGATGGAGTAGCCATACTTATATAAGAAAAACTGCACTTTAAATGAAAGCCTGTATCAAGAGATGAAGAAAGGCATTATGCCATTAATACAGAGTCTATCTATCAGAAAGAGCTATCAATTATAAATATCTATGCACCAAATTTGGGAGCACCCAAATATGTAAAACAGTCACAAACATAAGCAATCTTATTGATAAGAATGTGATAATTGCAAGGGACTATAATACTCCACTTACAGCAATGTATAGATAAACTAGACAGAAAATCATTAAAGAAACAATGGCCTTGAAGGACACATTAGACCAGATGGACTTGACAGGTATATTTAGAACGCTACATCCCAAAGCAATGGAAATCACTTTCTTCTTGAGTGCACATGGTACATTCTACAAGATAGATCAATACGGGGTCAAAAAGCATCCCTAAATAAATAACAAAGAATTGAGATCATACCGTGCACACTTCCAGATCACAATGCTATGAAACTTGAAATCAACCACAGGAAAAAGTCTGTAAAACCTCCAAACACATGGAAGCTAAAGAACATCCTACTAACGAACAAATGGGTAAACCAAGCAATTAGAGAAGAAATTTTAAAAATATGCGAAATAAGTGAAAACACAACAGTCCAAACCCTTTGGGATGCAGCAAAGGCAGTCCTAAGAGGAAAATACATTGCAATCCAGGCCTATCTCAAGAAAAATCACTTATACAAAATCTAAGAGCACACCTAAAAGAACTAGAAGCAGAACCACAAAGACACCCCAAACCAAGCAGAAGAAGAGAAATAATAAAAATCAGGGCAGAGATTAACAATATAGAAACCAAAAAAAACAAAACAAAAAAAAACCAAAAAGACAGTAGAACAGATCAATGAAACCAAGAGCTGGTTTTTGGAAAAAAATACATAAAATTGATACACCACTAGCCAGACTTCTCAAAAAGAAAAGAATGAGAACTCAAGTAGATAAAATCATGAATGAAAATGGATCGATTATTATCAATCTTTTAGAAATACAAGCAATTATCAGAGAATACTAAGAAAAATTATATGCCAACGAACTGGACAACCCGGAAGAAATGGACAAATTTCTAAACACCCACACACTACCAAAACTCAAACAGGAAGAAATAGAAAATTTGAACACACCAATAAATAGTGAAGAAATTCAATCAATTATCAAAAATGTCCGAACAAATAAGAGTCCTGGACCAGATGACTTCTCTGGAGAATTCTACCAGACACTTAAAGCAAAGTTAGTACCTATTCTTCTCAAGCTATTCCAAAAAACAGAAATGGAAAGAAAACTTCTGGACTCATTCTATGAAGCCAGCATCACATTGATTCCCAAACCAGATAGAGACCCAGGGGAAAAAAAAAAAAAGAAAGAGAGAACTATAGGCCAATATCCCTGATGAATATGGTGGAAAATGTCTCAACAAGATACTAACAAATAAAATTCAACAGCATAAAAAATGAATTATTCACCATGGTAAAGTCGGATTCATTTCTGGGTTGTAGGGCTGGTTCCATATTCGCAAATCAATTAATGTGACAAAACACATAATGAAAGAAAAGATAAGAACCATACAATCCTGTCAATAGATGCAGAAAAATTATTTGAAAAAATACAGCATCCTTTCTTAATGAAAACCCTCGAGAAAGTTGATATTGAAGGAATTTACTTAAACATCATAAAAGCCATTTATGAAAAGCCCACAGCTAATAACGTCCTCAATGGAGAAAATCTAAGAGCTTTTCCCCTGAGATCAGGAAGATAACAGGCATGACCACTCTCACTATTGATTTTTAACATAGTATTGGAGGTTCTAGCAACAGTAATCAGACAATGAAACGAAATAAAAGGCGTTGGAATTGGCAAAGATTAAGTGAAACTTTCACTCTCTATAGATGACATGATAATCTACATGGAAAACCTGACAGAATCCACCATAAGTCTGCTATGACTGATCCATGAATTCAGCAAAGTCAAAGGGTAAAAATGAATGCACAGATATCAACTGAATTTTTATACAATAATGAAGCAACAGAAAGAGAAATAAAGAAACTGATCCCATTCACAATTGCACCAGGAACCATAAAATACCTAGAAATAAACCAAACCAAAGATGTAAAAGATCCGTATGCTGAAAGCCATAGAAAGCTTATGAAGGAAAATGAAGAAGACACAAAGAAATGGAAAACATTCCCTGCTTACGGTTTGGAAGAATAAATATTGTTAAAATGTCAATACTACCCAAAGCAATCTACACTTTCAATGCAATCCCAGTCAAAACTGCACCAGCATTCTTCTCAAAGCTAGAACAAACAATCCTAAAATTTGTATGGAACCACAAAAGATCCCGATTAGCCAAAGGAATATTGAAGAAGAAAACCAAAGCGGGAGGTATCACAATCCCAGACTTTAGCCTCTATTACAAAGCTGTTATCATTAAGACCGTATGGTATTGGCACAAAAACAGGCACATAGACCAATGGAATAGAATAGAGAATTCAGAATTGGACCCTCAAATATATTGCCAACTAACCTTTAACAAAGCAGGAGGGAGTATCCATTGGATAAAAGACAGTCTCTTTAACAATTGGCGCTGGGAGAACTGGACAGCAACCTGCAGAAGAATGAAACTAGACCACTTTCTTACACCATACACAAACATAAACTCAAAATGGATGAAGGACTTGAATGTAAGACAGGAAACTATCAAAATCCTAGAGGAGAAAGGAGGAAAAAACCTTTTTGACCTCAGTCGCAGCAATTTCTTACTCGACACATCTCCAAAGGCAAGAGAATCTAAAGCATAAATGAGCTATTGGGACCTCATCAAGATAAAAATCTTCTGCATTGCAAAGGAAACAACCAACAAACTAATAGACAACCGACGGAATGGGAAAAGATCGTTGCAAATGACATATAGGATAAAGGGGTAGTATCAAAATTTATAAAGGACTCACCAGACTCCACACCAGAAGAACAAATAATCCAGTAAAGAAATGAGCAGAAGACATGAACAGACACTTTTCCAAAGAAGACTTCCAGATGGTTAACAGGCACATGAAACGGTGTTCAACGACACTCATGGTCAGGGAAATACAAATCAAAACCACACTAAGATACCACCTCACACCAGACAGAGTGGCTAAAATGAACAAATTAGGAAACTATAGATGCTGGCGAGTATGTGGATAATCAGGCACCCTCTTACACTCTTGGTGGGAATGCAAACTGGTGCAGTTTCTCTGGAAAACGGTGTGGAGATTCCTCAAAAAATTAGAAATAGAACTACCTTACGACCCAGCAATAACACTGGTAGGAATTTTCCCAAGGGATAAAGGAGTGCTAACGCATAGGGGCACATGTACCCCAATGTTTATAGCAGCATTTTCAATAGCCAAATCATGGAAAAAGACTAAATGCCCATGGATTTAGACGAATGGATAAAGAATATGTGGAATACTACATAGCAATGAAATAAAATGTAATCTGGCTATTTGTAGCAACTTGAATGGAACTGGAGGGTATTATGCTAAGTGAAATAAGTCAGGTAGATAAAGATAGATACCATATGTTCTCACTCGTATATGGATCTTGAGAAACTTAACAGAAGACCACAAGGGAGGGGAAGGGGGAAAATGTTACAGATAGGAAGGGAGGAAAACCATATGAGACTCTTGAATACTGAGAACAAACTGAGGGTTCATGGGAGTGGAGGAGAAGGGAAAGTGGATGATGGGCATTGAGGAGGACACTTGTTGGGATAAGCACTGGGTGTTGTATGGAAACCAATTTGACAATAAGTTCTATTAAAAAAAAGAAGAAGAAAATATATTGCAATTCAGGTCTATGTCAAGAAGCAATAAAGGTCTGTATACAGAATATAAAATTATACCTAAAGGAAGTCAATGTAAAGAAACAGCAAAAAAAAATCATAAATCAAGCAGAAAAAGGGGAATAATAAAGATTAGAGCAGAAAGGAATGATATAGAACCGAAGAAACAATCAAAACGCAGTAGAACAGATCAACAAAACTAAGCTGATTCTTGGAAAGCATTAATAAAAGTGATAACACCTAGCCAAACTTAGCAAAAAGAAAAGAGAAAGGATCCAAATAGATAAAATATGAGTGTAAGAGGAGAGATCACGACCAACATCATAGGAAAAAAAAAACAGGTATAAGAAAATAGTATAAAAAAGTATATGCCAACAAACTGGAAAATCTGGAACAAAGGAACAAATTCCTAGAAACTCAAAAACTAGCAATACTGAAACAGGAAGAAAGAGACAATTTGAACAGACCCGTATCCAGCAAAGAAATTGAATCAGTAATAAAAAAATCTCCCAACAAGTGTTCTGGACCAAATGGCTTCCCAGGGAAATTCTACCAGACATTTAAAGAAGAATTAATAGATATATTCTCAAACCGCTCCAAAAAAATGAAAAATGGAAGGAAAACTTCTAAACTCATTCTATGAAGACAGAATTACCTTGATTCCAAAACCAGAAAAAGACCCCACTATAAAGGAGAATACAAGCCAATAGCCGTGATGAACATGGATCCAAAAATTCTCAACAAGATACTAGCAAATGGAATTCAACAGTAAATTAAAAGAAGCATTCATCACAATCAAGTGGGATTTATTCCTGGGTTGCAAGGGTGCTTTAATATTCACAAATCGATCAACACGATACACCACATTAATAAAAGAAAAGATAAGAACCATAAGATCCTGTCAAAAGATTTAGAAAAAAGCATATAACAAAATGCAGCATCCATTCCTGATAAAAAACCCTAAACGAAGTAGAGTTAGTTGGAACTAACTCAACATCATAAAGGCCATATATGAAAGACCCACAGCTAATATCATCCTCAGTGGGGAAGACCTGAGAGCCTTTCTGCTATGGTCAGGAACCAGAAAAGGATGTCTATTCTCATCAATACTATATTTTTTAACGTTTATTTATTTTTGAGAGACATAGAGACAGAGTAGAAGCAGGGGAAGGGCAGAGAGAGAGGGAGACACAGAATCTGAAGCAGGCTCCAGGCTCAGAGCCATCAGCACAGAGCCCGACGCGGGGCTCGAACTCACAGACTGTGAGATCATGACCTGAGCCGAAGTCGGCTGCTTAACCAACCGAGCCACCCAGGCGCCCCTCATCAATACTATTTAACATATTACTGGAAGTCTTAGCCTCAGCAATCAGACAAGAAAAAGAAATAAAAGGCATGCAAATCAGCAAAGAAGAAGTCAAACTTTCACTATTTGCACATGTCGTGATTTTTTATGTAGAAACTCCAAAAGTCTCTACCCCAAAATTACTACAACTAATATATGAATTCAGCAAAGTTGCAGGATATAAAATCAATGTGCATAACTGTGTTGCATTTCTATACAGCTATAATGGAGATGCAGACAGTGAATTCAAGGAATCTATCCCATCTGCAATTTCACCAAAACAGTAAGGTATCTAGGAATAAACCTAACCAAAGAGGTAAAAGATCTGTACTGTGAAAACTATAAAACTTATGAAAGAAATTGAAGAGAACACAATGAAACGGAAAAACATTCCATGCTCATGGAATGTAAGAAAAAAAAAAAAAACATTGTTAAATGTTTATACTACCCAAAGCAATCTACACATTTATTGCAATGCCTATCAAAATAACACCAGAATTTTTCATAGAGCTAGAACACACAATCCCAAAATTTGTATGGAATCACATGAGACCCTGAATAGCCAAAGAAATCCTGAAAAATAAAAACAGAATGGGAGGTTTCGACTCAGGATTTCAAGCTATATTACAAAGCTGTAGTCATCAAGACAGTATAGTACTGCCAAAAAACCAGACACACAGATCAAAGGAACATAATAGAAAATCCAGAAATGGACCCGCAACTATATAGCCAACTAATCTTCAACAAAGCAGGAAAGAATATCCAATGACAGAAAGATAGCCATTTAAATTAAATTAAATAAAAACGGTGCTGGGAAAACTGGACATCAGCATGCATAAGAATGAACCTGGACTACTTTCTTACACCATAAATTCAAAATGGATGAGAGACCTAAATGTGAGACAAGAAACCATCAAAATCCTATAGAAGAACACAGGCAGCAACCTTTTTGACCTCGGCTGGAGCAACTTCTTGCCAAAGGCAAGGGAAATGTAAGCAAACTTGAAATATTGGGACTTCATCAAGACAAAAAGCTTCTGCACGGTGAAGGAAACAATCAAGAAAACTAAAAGGCAACTGACAGAATGGGAAAAGATATTTGCAAATGACATATATGATAAAGGGTTAGTATCCCAAAATCCATAAAGAACTTAAAAAATATGAAGAACTATAAAAATCTCAACATCCTAAAAACAAATAATCCAATGAAGAAATGGGAGGAAGACATGAATAGACACTTTTCCAAAGAAAACATCCAGATGGCTAACAGACACATGAAAAGATGTTCAACATCACTCATTATCAGGGAAATACAAATCAAAACCACAATGGGACACCACCTCACACCTGTCAGGATGGCTAAAATTAACAACACAAGAAATAACAGGTGTTAGTAAGGATGCTGAGAAAGGGAAACATTCCTGCATTCTTGGTGGGAATGCAAACTGGTGTAGTCACTCTGGAGAAGAGTATAGAGGTTCCTCAAAAAACTGAAAATACAACTACCTTATGATCCAGCAATCGCACTATTAGGGATATACCCAAAGAGTATAAATAAAATTAAATAAAATAATTTATTTTCTTTTATTAAAAAATAAAAATTTATTTTATTAAATAAAATAAATAAATATATTAAAAGTCATAACAAGTATTACTCAGGCCTTAAAAGAATTACATCTTGACCTTTGAAATGATGTGGATGGAGCTAGAGAATATTACATTAAACAATATAAGTCAGTCAGAGAAAGACAAATACCATGTGATTACAGTCATATGTGGAATTTAATAAACAAGACAACATAGCAAATAGACAAAAAAAGAGAGAGAGAGCCAGACCAAGAAATAGACCCTTAAGTACAGAACAGACTGATGGTTAGCAGAAGGGAGGCAGGTGGGTGGAAAGGTGAAATAAGTGATGGGGATTGAGGAGTGTCCTTGTTTGATGAGTAGAGAGTGTTGCATGGAAGTGTTAAATCACTATATCGTTTCCCTAAAACTAATATTACACTGTATGCTAACTAACTATAATTTAAATAAAACTTAAAATAATTTTGGTAATACTAGAGTACCATATATTTATATAATCTCTTAATTTGTTAATTTTGGAATTTTAATTCAGGAAAAAAGGAAAACATATCCTTATACCCTATATATATTCTTCATGGTTAATTATGCCTTCTATATTTTAAAGTGTAAATTTTAGGAATTGTATACTTTAAAATTTGAATTTTAGTAGAAATTATAAATCTTCAAAATTATGTTAAAATCCAGTATTCATATAAAGTGCACAGTTATAAATCAGTGAGAAGAGTGCTATGAACAGAGGGGTTGTTCCGGAACTAAAGGTGAATTTACTTTTAGCACTAACCACAGCTTTCCATTTCTGATGGCCTTTTTAAAAAATGTTTTTAATTTGAGTTTAGTTGACACACAGTGTTTCATCAGTTTCAGGTATACAACATAGGGATTTGGCAAGTTTTAAGTTATGCAGTCTCTAATAGTCTTAATAGTGATATCAGCAGTTAGATAAGGGAAAATATGCTTTCATAGAGCCAGACGGACCCAAACATAGCACAGAGTTTTTCCACATAGCCATAAATTTTAGTATTATTTGTGCAATTATATTCTCCTCTTCAAAATTTGAAGGATACTATGTCTCTGTAGTAGTGGTTATAGTTTGCTTTCAGCTCAATCAGTTCCTCTTTGACATGAGCTTCACTAATGTGTCAGATGTCTGATAATTCGGATACTTCCTGAGATCTGAATTTCAAAGACGGCTGCACATTTATTTTAACCTGAATCATTTATTTTATAAATACCCAGATAACATATGATCATTTTAGAAAAACAAGGAAATATAGATAAGTGGGAAAATTGCAATTATTTCAAGTCCCATTTTTCAGAGTTAACCATTGCTAATATACTGATATATATCTTCTAAAAATGTATGTATGTATGTAAAAGAAAAATAATAAAGGAGATAAAAGTGTTTACTGATAAAAATGGAAATATACTAGTGTTCAATAACCTGTTTTTTATACCTGACATGTCATGGATATCTCTCAGATTTATTATGTACAGGGCTATGTAAGTATGCATTTTTGGCTCTATAGTATTTCAGTCATAGTATATAATGATTTAATGAGTTTTCTTTCTATGAACATTTAGATTGTTTTTTTTTTCCAGCTGTATGTATATGACTACCATGAATTCATGTGTGTAAATGTGTTTGTGTTCTTGTGTTAATATCACATTAGGATAAAGTCCTCAAAATAATGCCCATTGATAAAGGTGGAGAGTCTGAGATTTTACTGTATTTCGCAAAACAAGTATGTTAACATGCTATAGTTTAATAGATGCTGGTAGAAGACACGAGACTCCTGGGTTAGAGATAGAAGACAGTTTAATATTCAGAGCATTAACAGTAGCCAGAATATCAGCATATTTTTTGGCCAATATTCCAAGCTCCAGGTTTCACAGAGTGACTCAAAAGAGGGCCTGATTACACTATTACACACAGTGGTGTATTGTATTACAGTATAGAAACCTTGAGCTTAAGGAAACTGAACCTTTTATGTTGGGCAATAATCATGTCTGTCTTTTGCTCTAGAGTAAGATACAATCTATATATTTTAGGTTGTAAGAAAACCTGTCTTTTTGATTTGGAGGGAGACATTATGTTTTCTACTATATAAAAACATCCTTGGAAAGATAATCCAGGATAAATGATAGACAGTGTCTCACTCTCAAGATGTGTAGTAATGCAAGAGACCCAAAGACTGAATAATTGTATCTCAGAAAGATTATTGGGTCAGAGTGCATGTGCATTGTAAATATTTCCCATATTGTCTTATTTAAAGTTTATTCTAATTTTCACTCCTACCAATGATTCAAATGTGTTCTTATTTCTCCATACTCTCAGCTACACTAGATTTTGTCAGTCTTTTAAATTTTTGCGATTATGATTGAGGAAAATGCCACTTTATGTTCTAAAATTTTAATTTCTTACTAGTGAGATTAAATGTATTTTGATGATTATGTTTACTATTTGCATTTCTTTTTTGCAAATTGCCCTTTCATGTTCTTTCTGAAGTTTTTTTTTTCGTATTGATATTTTTATCTTTTTCTTGTTGATTTAGTGGTAGTCTTAGTATTAAAACATGAACACATTATACATCACGTATTGCAAATACATACTATGCATACCCTTCTTCTATATCTTAAGTTTATTGTCTTAGCTGCAAGAAATTTGAAGCATTGATTTGTACTCATTAAAACTTTTGACTGTCTTCAGAAATTATAACTTCCTTTCCAGGAATAGTTTGTCGCTAAAAAAATGAGTTCAGGACCATTCTGCAATATGAAATGCATGCAGTCTTCAGATAATATCTGCTAAATTCATTCATTTTCAGTTCAAATACCTATACATCTTTGAATGTATCAGCAGTGCTTTTGCTTTTTTCCCTGAAGTTTCAAGTTCATTTTTGTCACGTACCTTGTCAGATAGGTAAGAAAGTACAATATCATGCACATGAGAGTCCAAAATTTTAGCCCCTCAAAGCTCTTTTAATTCCAAAAAATCTATTCTCAGTGAATTTCTTAAGAAATCTCATGACCTAGCCATCTGACAACATACAAAAAAGTTAAATATCTTTTCCTCTTCAGCTTCTTCCAAATATCTCATAAGCTTGACTATGATTAGGAGCACAAAGAAAATTCAGTCTCAATCACTTCTTCCACATGAGGTTATAATACAAAGCATAGTCCTGTCTGATAAATGATAGGGTGGAAACTATACACAGAATTCTTCTTTTTTCACACAAATGAACTGCCGAAATGTTTTCTTTTATTGTAAATGACTAATCTATAGAAAGTGAATCCAAGTTTTATATATTTGAACCAACATTTTAAAATTATTGGCTAGTAGTATATCATGCATAATGGAAACTTTGTTATTTTTTAGTGATGTCAGGGCTAATCTGTGATGAGAGGATGAATTATCCAATAAGTAGAGCAGAGCTAGTACAAAGTTTTACCTATGGAAAAAAATAAAATTAAATCCTTACCTCAAAGTATATGCAAAACAACAACAATAGCTCCAGGTGAACTAAAGTGCTTTGATGCATAAAGAAAACTTTAGAATTAGTTTTCTAAATTTTGAGTAACTATCACCTTCATGTGAAAATTTTATTAATCAAAATGTAATTAGTGCTAACCATAAAATAAAACATTAATCATTTTGACTACATTAACAACTTATTTTCATTAAAATAAATACAGTGAAATGTAAGCAAAAATACAATACACAGACTGAGAGAAGGTATTTGCCAAACATATAATTATCAAAGGCTGATAAAAAATCCTATAAATTAATAGGGAAAGGACAAAGAACACAAACAGAAAAACAGGTGAAAGGATATTAAGTCATTTCACAAAGGATAAGAAAAAATGGATATAGCTTATATACAGAAAGATTTTACTTCATTAATAATATAGTAATATATGATAAAATATAATAATGATAATATATAGCCTCAAAGAGATATCATATTATACTAATTTGAATGGAAAATGTTAAGAATTTTTGCAATAACAGAAAATATGGCCCCACAGGTTCTTGGTAATGTTGCTGGTGAGAGTATAAGTTGGTATGACCACTTTGGAAAACAGTTTGGCTTCATGTTGTAAAATTGAATGCTCATGTACCCCATGACTCAGCAATAACACTTCTAGGTATATGACCCCCAATATTTGTTTCTATTTATTTATTTATTTATTTATTCATTCATTCATTCATTCATTCATTCATTTAATAGAGAGCATTAGCCAGGGAGAGAGGGGC
Source organism: Paradoxurus hermaphroditus (assembly GCA_004024585.1). NCBI lineage: Eukaryota > Metazoa > Chordata > Mammalia > Carnivora > Viverridae > Paradoxurus > Paradoxurus hermaphroditus. The sequence continues at coordinate 86,303 of PITB01004419.1, forward strand.
AGAGGGAGAGAGCGAAAGAGAAATCACTCAACCAACTGAGCCACCCAGGTGCCTCTACCCCAATATTTCTTGTACAATCACAGAATTATTCATAACAGCACTATTTGTAATAGAGAGGGAGTGGCGTGAAAAGAAATTAAAACAAAACGGTCAAATAATAAAAACAAAAGATTAGAAACAATTAAAAATCTATTATCAGGAGAATAGATACATGTTCAGTGCAAAAACGCAAAGACCCAGAAAATTGCATAGGATGATGAACTTTTATGAAATGCAAATATAACTAAAATTAAACAATATATACACAAAGTATGCCAAAGATATATATTGACACAGATATTTTAAAACATAAAGGAATAAATAAAGTAAAAATCAGGATAGTATTTATCTTAGAGGAGGGCAGGTGATCAGCTAGCAGAGAAGCAAAAAGGCAGATGTTAATTATTGTCAATTTTCTGATTCCCAGGACAGATAATGGATTCAGTGGTGTGCATTATATACTTAGAAAATAAAACTACTTTGTACGACATTGTTTGTTCTTGCTAAAATTTTCAAGTCTACCATGTTCTGAAATAAGGTGGGCTTCATTTGATGATGATGCAACTGGCAGAATTCCTTTCATCAAATTTTACTCTCTCATTTGACAAGTGAGACAGATGAGGCCTAGAGGCACAAGACAACTTCCTCAGATAGCCTAGACTGGACCAGTAACAGTACCCAATTTTCCTAGTTATTGGCCACAATAACTAGACAAGAGATGAAAATTATTCCAACAGAGTCGATCAGTATATTTTCCAGAGATTTTTGTCAATGGTACGGGTGGTATGTCTTCTTTATCTTTCAGACCACAAACTGTGAGTATGTGAGGCCTGAAATATTGATGTCCATATTTCCCACTATTCGGAAGAGCTGGTCTGTGAAAACTGCTAGTTTTTCTGGCTGCAACAGAAAGTAGAGCTCAAAAGAGTCCAGATGTTTGAGTCCCTAATTCAGTTGTATTAGATGTGAATTCCACTCCTAGATTTCCTGGTTAAATAGGCCAATAAACTCTCTTTTTGCCCATGCATTTTCAACTAGGGTTCCTGGCATCTACAACCAAACACTGTTGACCAACACATTCAGGGAATGCTAAAAAGGACAAAGAATCAACAGCAGCAATGTACTGAAAGAAAACCCTCCTCACTAAGCTTCAATATTTTCTTTTGTACTCATTAACTATAATGGGTTTATGTCTTATCTCAGACCTCAAATTGACTAACTTTAGACTCAGTGGATTTCCTAATTAGTTACATTCCTTGACTTCTTATGATGACTGAATCCTTTCTCTGTTGGCGCTAAGCACCCAAGAGGACAGGGCCCTGAACTAAGCAGTAGCATCAAAGGAAGGAGAAGGCATATCTAAGAAATAAAGGATGTAGTCCTTGGCATTGAAAATAATTGCAATTTAAAAGATAAGAAGATACATAGAAATTGCAGAAGACATGGATAAATGCAAAAATTCCAAAAGCATTTGGCTCTCTATATTTGCAGAGCTTCTCATGTGGACTCAATTCAGAATTTTCACTCTGCTTTCTCCCCGACCTCAGAATCTCAGGTTTTCAAAAATTACTAACTATGCTACACTGATTTTTGAGTTAATTAAAAAAAATAACGTTCACTTGTTTTTGAGAGAGAAAGGTGTGGAGAAGAAAGGGAGACACAGAATCCAAAGCAGGCTCCAGGATCTGTGAAAAAGATGGTTTTTAACTATGTCTTTTCTTGAATCTCAAAGTTCACTTGGATGGATAGGGAAGAGGATATCCATGAACAGAGGACATCAGTGGTTCTTTCTCTATGTATCCAGAAGAAATTTTTAAATAATGAATTGGAAGGCCTTTAGATACTGTATTAGTTCCGGTTTTTGAGAGAAATAGAAACAATAGTATATGTGTATGTATATTTATCCTCTTTTCCACCTCAGTATATATAATGAGAGAAAGATAAAGAAGGAGGGGGAGGAGGAGGGTTAGGGTAGAGATAGGGAGAGAGAGGGAGAATGTGTAAGGAATTGGCTCACATGAATATGGAGCTTGATAAGTTTTCAGATATCGATGCAAATTTTAAGTAGGAAACCCAGGGAAGCTAATGGTGTAGCTCCAGTCTGAGTCTAAAGTCAGGAAACAACTGATACCCCAGCACAAAGGCACTCAGGCAGAAAGAATCCTGTCTTTTCAGAGGATAAGCCTTTTTGTTTATCCAGGCCTTCAACTAATTGGATGAGGACCATCCACATTAGGGAGAGCAATTTGCCTTACTCAATCTATGGATTCAAACGTTAATGTAATCCAAAAACACCATCCTGGAATAAAGTTTGACCAAATATCTGGGTATCTCATGGCTCAGTCATGTTAAAATTAACCATCACAGACACTGTCTATTGCTTTGTAATTTGGCAAGTGATATCTAGGGAGGTTTAATAATTACTTAAAGCTCATGGTGCTAATTACACAAATATATGGAACTAGAACCTTGGTCTCCCCAGTTTTAGTTCAGTGCTTTTTCCACTACATAACACTTACTTCTCACCTTCCCCAGCCCGGTGTAGATTAAACACTAAGTATGTATATTACTAGAAACACTAAAGTATAATTTAAACAAATGAAACCACCTGGAATAAAACGACGACTTTGGCTAACTTCAACTTATATTTTTAATTTTTTTTTTAATTTACATCCAAGTTAGTTAGCATACAGTACAACAATGATTTCAGGAGTAAATTCCTATATGCCCCTTACCCATTTAGCCCATGCTCCCTGCCACAACCCCTCCAGTAAACCTCTGTTTCTTCTCAATATTTAAGAGTCTCTTATGTTTTGTCCCCTGCCCTGTATTTATATTATTTTTGCTTCCCTTCCTTCTGTTCATCTGCTTTGTATCTTAAAGTTCTCATATGATATTTGTCTTTCTCTGACTGACTAATTTTGCTTAGCAAAATACCCTTTAGTTTCATCCACGTAGTTGCAAATAACAAGATTTCATTTTTTTGATTACTGAGTAATACTCCATTATATCATTTTATATATATATATATATATATATATATATATATATATATATATATATATACACCCGTTGATGGACATTTGGGCTCTTTCCATACTTTGGCTATTGTCGATAGTGCTGCTATAAACATTGGGGTGCATGTGCCCCTTCAAAACAGCGTACCTGTAACCCTTGGATAAATACCTAGTAGTGCAATTGCTGGGTCATAAGGTAGTTCTATTTTTCATTTTTTTTAATTTAAAAACAATTTTTAACGTTTTTATTTATTATTGAGAGACAGAGAGAGACAGAGCATGAGCAGGGGAAAGGCAGAGAGAGGGGGAGACACAGAATCTGAAGAAGGCTCCAGGCTCTGAGCTGTCAGCATAGAGCCCAATGCAGGGCTTGAACTCACAAACTGCAAGCTCATGACCTGAGCTGAAGTCAGACTCCTAACTGACTGAGCCACCCAGGCACCCCCTATTTTTAATTTATGAGGAACCTCCACACTGTTCTCCAGAGTGGCTGCACTAGTTTGCATTCCCAACAGCAGTGCAAAAGAGATTCTCTTTCTCCGCATCCTCGTCAACATCTGTTGTTGCCTGAGTTGTTAATGTTATCCGTTCTCATAGGTGTGAGGTGGTATCTCATTGTGGTTTTGATTTGCATTTCCCTGATGAAAAGCGATGTTGAGAATCTTTTCATGTGTCTGTTAGCCAGCCATCTGGATGTCTTCTTTGGATAAGTGTCTATTCATGTATTCATGTCTTCTGCCCATTTCATCACTGGATTATTTGGTGTTTTTTTTTTTTTTTTTTGGAGGGGGGTTTGAGTTTGATTAGTTCTTTATAGATTTTGGATACTATACCTTTATCTGATACGTCAAATGCAAATATCTTCTCCCATTCCATCGTTTGCCCTTTGGTTCTGTTGATTGTTTCCATCCCTGTGTAGAAGCTTTTTGTTTTGATGAGATCCCAATAGCTCGTTTTTGCTTTCGTTTCCCTTGCCTCCAGAGACGTGTTAAGTAAGAAGTCGCTGCGGCCAAGGTCAAAGAGGTTCTTGCCTGTTTTCTCCTCTAGGATTTTGATGTCTTCCTGTCTTACATTTAGGTCCTTCATCCATTTTGAGTATATTTTTATGTATGGTGTAGGAAAGTAGTGCAGGTTCTTTTTTATGAGTGTCGCTCTCCTATTTACCCAGCACAACTTGCTGAAGAGAATGTCTTTATTCCATTGGATATTCTTTTCTGCTTTGTCAAATATTAGTTGGCCATACAGTTGTGGGTACATTTCTGCATTCTCTATTCTGTTCCATTGATCTGAGTGTCTGTTCTTGTTCCAGTACCATACTGTCTTGATGATTACAGCTTTGTAGTACAGCTTGAAGTCCGGGATTGTGATGCCTCCTGCTTTGGTTTTCTTTTACAAGATTGCTTTTGCTATTAGGGGTCTTTTCTGGTTCCATACAAATTTTAGGATTGTTTGCTGTAGCTCCGTGAAGAATTCTGGTGTTATTTTGATGGGCATTGCTTTCCAGATTGCTTTGGGTAGTATTGACATTTAGGTGCAATTGTAAATGGGATCAATTCCTTGATTTCTCTTTCTGTTGCTTCATTGTTGGTGTATAGAATGGAACTGATTTCTGTGCATTGATTTTATATCCTGCCACTTTGCCGAATTCATGGATCAGTTCTAGCAGATTTTTGGTGGAGTATTTTGTGTTGTCCATATAGAGTATCATGTCATCTGTGAAGAGTGAAAGATTTTCCCCCTCCTGGCCGATTTGGATGCCTTTTATTTCTTTGTGTTGTCTGATTGCTGAGGCCAAGACTTCCAATACTATGTTGAATAACAGTGGTGAGAGTGGATGTTCATGTCTTGTTCCTGACCCTATGGGGAAAGCTCTCAATTTTTCCCCATTGAGGGTGATATTAACGTTGAGTCTTTCACCTATGGCTTTTATCATCTCGAGGTATGATCCTTCTATCCCTACTTTCTTAAGGTTTTTTTTTTTTTTTAAGAAAGGATACTGTATTTTGTCAAATGCTTCCTCTGAATGTATTGAGAGGATCATGTGGTTCTTGTCTTTCCTTTTATTGATGTGATGAGTCACATTGCTTATTTTTTGGATATTGAACCAGCCCTGCATCCCATTTGGTCGTGGTGAATGATTTTTTTTTTATATTGTTGAATCCGGTTAGCTGATATCTTTTTGAGGAATTTTGTATCCATGTTCATCAGGAAAATTGGTCTATAGTTCTCTTTTGTAGTTGGGTCTTTTCCTGGTTTTGGAATGGAGGTAATGCTGGCTTCATAGAAAGAGTTTGGAAGTTTTCCTTCCATTTCCATTTTTTGGAGCAGCTTCAAGAGAATAGGTTTTAATTCTTCCTTAAATGTTTGGTAGAATTCCCCTGGAAAGCCACCTAGCCGTTGACTCTTGTTATTGGGAGATTTTTATGACTAATTCAATTTCTCTACTGATTATGGGTCTGTTCAGATTTTCTATTTCTTCCTGTTTCAGTTTTGGTAGTTTGTATGTTTATAGGAATTTATCCATTAATTCCAGATTTCCCATTTTATTGGCGTATAATTGCTCATAATATTCTCTTATCATTGTTTGTATTTCTGCTGTGTTGGTTGTGATCTCTCCTCTTTCATTCTTGATTTTATTTATTTTGCTCCTTTCCTTTTTCTTCCTGATCAAACTAGATAGGAGTTTATCAATTATGTTAATTCTTTTACAGACTCAGCTTTTGATTACATTGATCTGTTCTACTGTCTTTTTTTTTTTAGATTTGATAGCATTGATTTCTACTCTAATCTTTATTATTTCCTGTCTTCTGCTGGTTTTGAGTTTTATTTGTTGTTCTTTTTGCAGCTCTTTAAGGCGTAAGGTTAGGTTTTGTTTCTGAGACCTTTCTTCCTTCTTTAGGGAGGCCTTGATTGCTATATATTTCCATCTTATGACTGCCTTTGCTGCATCTCAGAGATTTTACGCCATGGTGTTATCATTTTCATTGTCTTCTCTATACTTTTTATTTTCTTCTTTAATTTCTTGATTAGCCTATTCATTATTTAACAGGATGTTCTTTAATCTCCAATTATTTGTTATTTTTTTCCACATTTTTCTTGTGGTTGATTTTGAGTTTAATAGCATTGTGGTCTGAAAATATGCACGGTATGATTTTGATCATTTTCTAGTTGTTGAGGGCTGATCTGTGTCCCAGTATGTAATCTATTCTGGAGTCCCTTCTATGTGCACTGGAGAAGAATTTGTATTCTGTTGCTTTAAGATGAAATGTTCTGAATATATCTGTTGAGTCCATCTGGTCCGGTGTGTCATTCAAATCCATTGTTTCCTTGTTGATTTTCTTTTAAGATGATCTGTCCATTGCTGTAAGTGGGGTGTTGAAGTCCCCTACTATTATGGCATTATTATCAATGAATTTCTTTATGTTTGTGATTAATCGATACGTATATTTGGGTGCTCTCACATTTGGATCATAAATGTTTACAATTGCTAGATCTTCTTGGTGGATACATCCCTTAATTATGATATAATGCCCTTCTTCATCTCTCATTACAGTCTTTATTTTAAAGTCTAGATTGTCTCATATAAGTATGGCTACTTTAGGTTTCTTTTGTCGACCATTAGCATGATAAATGGTTCTCCATCGTCTTACTTTCAATCTGAAGGTTCCTTTAGGTCTAGAGTGGGTCTCTTGTAAACAGCATATAGATGAATCTTGTTTTTTTATCCATTATGTTACCCTATGTATTTTGATTGGAGCATTTAGTCCAATGTTAAGTTTTAGAGAGAGTACTGAAAGATATTAATTTATTGCCATTATATTGCTTGTAAAGTTGCAGTTTCTGGTGGTACTCTCTGGTCCTTTCTAGTCTTTGTTGCTTTTGGTCTCTCTCTCTCTTTTTTTTTTCATCTTTTGTTCCCTCAGAGATTTTCCTTTAAAATTTCTTGTAGGGCTAGTTTAGTGGTCATAAACTCCATTAATTTTTTTTTTTTTGGTCTGGGAAACATTTTATATTTTCTTCTATTTTGAATGACAGCCTTGCTTGATAATGGATTCTTGGGTGTATATTTTTCCAATGCAGCACATTGAATATATCCTGCGCCTACTTTTTGGCCTGCCAAGTTTCTGTTGATAGGTCTGCTGTGAACCTGATCTGTCTGTCTTTGTAGGTTAAGGACTTTTTTTTTCCTTTGCTACTTTCATGATTCTTTCCTTGCCTGAATATTTTGTGAATTTGACTGTGATATGCCTTGTTTATGGTCGGTTTTTCTTGAATCTTGTGGAATTCCTCTGTGCTTCCTGTATTTTGATGTCTGTGTCTTTCCCCAGGTTAGGAAAGTTTTCCAGTATGATTTGCTAACATAACCCTTCTACCCCTTTTTCTTTCTTCATGTCCTGGACCGCTACAATATTGACGTTGTTCCTTTTTAATGAGTAACTTATTCCTCTAATTCTTAAATGGTGCTCTTTTGCCTTATTCTCCTTCTTTTACTCTGTTTCATTATTCTCCATAAGTTTGTCTTCTATATGGCTGATTCACTGCTTTGCGTCATCCATCCTTGCTGCCATGGCATCCATTCAGAGTTTCAACTCAGTTATAGAATGTTTTATTTCATCTTGACTAGCTTTTACTTCTTATATCTCTGCAGAAAGGAATTCTATCTATTTTCCACCCCAGCTATTTTCTTATTATCATGATTCTAAATTCTGGTTCAGACATCTTGCTTCTGCCTGTGTTGATTAAATCTCTGGCTGTCGTTTCTTCCTGCTCTTTCTTTTGTAATGAATTCCTTAATTTCCTCACTTTGAAGGAATAAAAGAAATGAATAAGATTAAAAAAATAAAGTTAGAACAACACAAAAAATCAAATAAATAATGCTAGATCCTAGGTGTGTTTTGGTCTGGTTCTTGAAAGGAGCTTAATAGATAAGAGAAAAAAGGGGGGAGGGGAAAGGAAAATGTTTGAGAATTTTGAAAAAAATGAGTACAGTGAAATAGAATAAAATGAAATGGAAGTAAAATATAATTTGAAAAAATTTACAAAAATGTAAAAAAATAAAGAGAAATATTTGTAATAAAATTTGAAAATAAAAATAAAAATTTTCTCTTTCTGCGTTCATGAAAAAGAAACAAAAAAGAAAAAAATATTTGAATAGATGGACCACTGAATGGACTGAAATACAATTGAGATTACATTGCTTTCCCCTCGAAGTCAAACTGTGATGCAATTTATAGTCCGTAAACTCAGCAGGCAGAGAGACTTGTGGTGTACCTGAAGAGCGAGTTTGGCCCAGTCGCGGGGGGGGGGGGACTTAATGTAATGTCTCCGTTCTCCACTAGATGGTGCTGCTTAGCTTACTGGGATAGATTGTTGTGGGGCTTGGTGGTGTGTATGTGCATGTGCAAGAGGGGTGAAAATGGCATCACCCAGCTACCTAGTGACTATTATCAGAACTCACTTCTCCCTGGTCAGTAATTGCACACCCATTCTTTGTCTCTGGCTTCTGTCCACTCCCCATTTTTACACTGTCCATGACCAAGCTGTCAGGTTGCCAGGTGGCGGCACCTCCCTCCTAAGTTTTATCTCAGATGTGGCTGTGTTTCCAACCTCTCAATTCTGAGGGACTGCAGCTTTGACCCACTAAGACCTTTTGGGGGAAGGTCTCACCGAGTAATGGCCGGGTGCCTGCTGCACCCAGGAACTTTCATGGGACTATGCTGCTGCTGATGCCCAGAGACTGTGGCTGAGTGCCAGTCCACCCTAGAAAAAGTTCACAGGATCTTGTAGTAGCAGCATTTCAAGGATTAAGTTGAGTGACGACACACATCTGGCACAGGTTTCCCCTTTAAATTTGTTTCTCCAGCACCAGCAAATGTGGTTGTTTTGGGGTCTGCTGGGATCTTTGGGTGTCAGAAGGCTGCATCACCTCTACCAAATGTAAAATACCTCTCCCCGTGTGGCCAGAGGACCCCTGGACCTCACTCTCTGCTCCTGGGGATTCACCCTTCCCACCAGAGCACCACCTGGTATGGAGCTGCTGAGTTTCAGACTCTGAGATCCCCCTGTTTAGAGTCTTAATGGAATTTAAACCCTCTCTTTTTTCTCTTTTTTGTTCAGTCCCTGTGGATACTTCCATTTTTCCACTTTCTCTCCAGCTCCTTTTGTGAGGGGGGCACTTTTCCAGTCTTTGTCCTCTCTCTGGAAGCAAAAACAGCTCCCTGCCCTCCAGTATTTCTCTCCTCCAGTTCTCCTCTCTGCACTGCATACCTGCTGAGTTCTTTGGTTTAGGTTGTGCAGATTGTTGTGTTAATCCTCAAATCAGTTTTCCAGATGAGCAGGATGGTTTAGTGTTGATCTGAATGTATTTCATGGAGCTGGACGCTAAAAGAAAAAAAAAACAAAACTTCCATGCTGTTCCACCATTTTGGCCCCTCTGCCTGGCAAACTTCAACTCTTATTTATTGATTAATGTAGAAAGAACAGTAGATTGAGAGTCGGGAGAAGATTCTTGTCTTGACTTTTGCTGTAGCTAATTTAATGACCTGGGAAGACGACTTAACCATAACAGAGTTTCAGTTTCCTATTCTGAAAGGGAGAGGTTGCGTTTTAGATTCTAAAATTTATATGAAAATTTATAATCCTGATGTTACCCAAAGTATCCAAGGATGCCATCAAGCTTTTTGGTATTTGTATGTAGCCAGGATTTGCAGATCATACAGTCCCATGCCATTCTGCTTCTGGTCCTGAATTTGCTGGCATCACAAATTTATTATCAAATTGTTTTATTATTATTAACTCTAATTGCTCTCTGCAGTGAACTTACCTAGCTCCCATCTCCTCTACTCGGGCCCCTTCTATATGGTTTTGTCTAGAGTTTAAATTTGAACAAAAGTTTATATAATAATAGAATAGCCATTTATCAGGCATCATCCCACGATAAGTTTCTCCAATTTAGAAAGCCTAATATGATTATGAATTTTCTTAATGTTTATACTGTTATTTCAACTATTCCAATATTACAATTCTGAAGCTTGGGCTAGTAAGTTTCTCTCATCTTGGTTATGTACTCCTACGTAATAAATAGCTAATGTATTACAATAACTTCCTCAAGCCAGAATATTTTTCCCGCATGTTTTGGTTCTTAGATCTCTTAAAGTAAAATTACCCTCTCCCTCATCCTCCTTCTATTCTGGAATTTTCAAACAGTTTGAACAGAAACATTAAAAACTCAGTTTTATGTAACATATTTCTCATATCTTCCTTTGGGATTTATGTGAAAGAAAACAAGGAATGAGGTCAACTCATTGAACTAAATGTGATTGAGAAAAACTATTGTACTATGTCAAGGCTATATCCAGGAAAAACACAACTGAAAAAAAAATAAGACAAAGATACAGATGTCCAATCGGTGATGACAAGCATAATATCAATTATATCTTCATGTATTTACTCAGTAAAGACTTGGCACTACCACTGATCTTATAGCTGTGGGAGTTACAATTAGAGAACTATCATATACTCTGATGTTAGTATCCATTGTTTAAACTATAAATGAAAAATTATTAGGATGAGCTTAACTATGATTGTGCTTGAGCAAAGGCTAAATATGAACAACACTGAACCTGTTACTCTTTCCAGTTATTTATATATAGATCATCAACCAGCTATAAAGAAAGGACAACAACAGTATTTAGAAAAATGAAGGATTTTGTGTGTGTATGCATGTGAAGGAATCTTTTATTTTTCACAGGGGCCTGTATTTTTTTAATTCTTTTTATTTTTTATTAAGTTTTTATCTGAATTCCAGTTAATATGCAGAGTAATATTAGTTTCATTTGTATAATATGGAGATTAAATACTTCCATACAACACCTGTGCTCATCACAACTGCACTCATTAATCCCCATTACCTAATAAACATCCCCCTCCCCAACTCCTGTACCCTCTGGTAACCATCAGTTTATTATCTATATTTAAGAGTCTGTTTTTTTCGGTTTAGCTGCATTTTTTTTCCTTTGCTCATTTGTTTTGTTTCTCAAATTTCACATGAGAGTGAAATAATATGGTATTTATCTTTCGTTGACTGATTTATTTCAGTTAACATAATACTCTCTAGCTCCATCCATGTCATTCCAAATGGCAAGATTTCATTATTTTATTATGACTGAATAATACTCTATTGCATATACCACCTCTTTTTTTTTCATTCATCAATCGATGGACACTTGGGTTATTTCCATAATTTGGCTATTGCAGATAATGCTGCTATAAACATAGTGGTGCATGTATAATTTTGAATTAGTATTTCTGTATAATAAAAGGGTAAATACCTAATAATGCAATTGCTAGATTGTAAGGTAGTTCTATTTGTAACTTTTTGAGGAACCTCCATACTGTTTTGCAGAGTGGATGCACCGGTTTATATTCCCACCAAAAATGCGAGAGGGTTCACCTTTCTCCACATCCTTCCTAACACCTGTTGTTTCTTGTGTTGATTTTGCCATTCTGACAGATGTGAAGTTATATCTCATAGTAGTTTCGATTTGTAGTTCCCTGATGACCAGTGATATTGAGCACTTTTTAATTTGTCCACTAGTCATCTGTATGTATTCTTTGGAAAAAATATCTATTCATTCTTTTCCCCATATTTTAACTGGATTTTCTTCTGCATGTTCAGTTTTATAAGTTTATATATATTGGATGCTAACCCTTTATCAGATATGTCATTGCAAGTATCTTCTAGTATTCTGTAGGCTACCTTTTAGTTTTTCCAATTGTTTCCTTCATTGTGCAGAAATTTTTAGTTTTGATATAGTCCCAATAGTTTATTTCCTGTTTTGTTTCCCTTACCTCGGGAAACATATCTAGAAAGAAGTTGCTATGGCTGATATCCAAGAAGTTAATGCTTGTATTCTCTTTTAGGATTGTTATAGTTTCAGGTCTCTCTCACATTTAGATCTTTAATCCATTTTGTATTTATTTTTGTGCATGGTGTATAAAATTAGTTCACTTTAATACTTTTGCAGTTGTTGTTCAGGTTTCCCAACACCATTTGTTTAAGTGACAGTCTTTTTCTCATTGGATATTCTTTCCTGCTTTGTCAAAGATTAATTGACCATATAGTTGTGGGTTCATTTTTGGGGTTTTTATTCTGTTCTATTGATTTATGTGTCTATTTTTGTGCCAGTACCATACTGTTTGGATTACTACACCTTTGTAATATAACTTGATGTCTTGAATTGTGATACCTCTAGCTTTGCTTTGCTTTTTCAAGGTTGTTTTGGCTATTTGAGATCCTTTGTGTTTCAATAAAAAATTTAGGATTGTTTTTTCTTGCTCTGTGAAAAATAATGTTGGTATCCTGATACAATTTGCATTATATGTGAAGATTTCTTTGGTAGTATAAACATTTGAATATTTGTTCTTACAATCCATGAGCATGGATAGCTTTCCATTTCTTTGTATCTTCATCAATTTCTTTCATCAGTGTTTTATAGTTTTCAGAGTACCGAATTTTCACATCTTTGGTTAGGTTTATTCTTTTTTAAAAGTTTTCAAAATATTTAAATTATTTTTGCTTGTTTGTTTCAAGTTATTTATTTAAACTCCAGTTATCCAAAACATAGTGCAATATTAGTTTCGGGAGCAGAATCCAGTGATTTATCACCTACATACAACACCCTGTGCTCATCACAAAATTTATTCCTACATGTTATTGTTTTGGTGCAATTGTAAATGGGATTGATTCCTTAATTTATCTTTCTATTGCTTCATTATTTGTGTATATAAATGCAACAGACTTCTGTATATTGATTATATATTCTGTGATATTACCAAAAAATTCATATATCACTTCTAGAAGCTTTTTGGTGGACTCTTTCAGGTTTTGTATATGGAGTATCATGCAAAGAGTGAAAGTTTGACTTCTTTCTTGTCAATTTGGATGTTTTTTATTCCTTTTTCTTGTAAGATTGCTGTGGCTGGGACTTACAGTAGTATGTTGAATAAAAGTGGTGAGAGTGAACATCCCTGTCTTTTTCCTGACCATAGAGGAAAAAGTCTCAGTTTTCCCCCATTTAGAATGATATATTAGCTGTGGGTTTTTCATAAATGGCCTTTATAATATTAAGGTATGTTCCCTGTAAACCTATTTTGTTGAAAGTTTTTATGATGAATAGATGCTGTACTTTGTCAAATGCTTTTTCTGCATCTTTTGAGGAAATAATCATATGGTTCTTATCCTCTGTCTTATTGATGTGGTATCTCACGTTGATTGATTTGGGAATATTGGAGTACCTTTGAAACCCAGGAATAAATCCTAGTTAATCATGGTGAATGATTTTTTTAATGTATTGTTGGATACAGTTTTTTAATGTTTTATTGACAATTTTCACATCTATGTTCACTAGGGCTACTGGTTTGTAGTTCTCTTTTTTAGTGGAGTCTTTATATAGTTTTGGTATTAGGGTAATTTGGGCTTTGTAGAATAAATTTGGAGGTTTTCCTTCCTTTTCTGTTTTTTCAAATAATGAGAAGAATAGGT
>PITB01004419.1:100001-112556 GCA_004024585.1 Paradoxurus hermaphroditus
AACACGTGCCCTCTTTAATATCCATCACCCCCTCTCCCCCCTCCCTCACCTCCCTCACCTCCCTCACCCCCCTCACCCTCAGATTGTTCTTAGTCTTTGAGAGTCTCTTATGTTTTATCTCCCTCCCTCTCTGTGTCTTTTTTTCCTTTCCCCTCTTCCCCTCCCCCTGGTTTTTGCTTAGTCTCACAAAGTCCACCTAAGAATAGGTATTAAATCTTCTTTAAATATCTGGTAGAATTTGTCTGTGAAGCCATCTGGCCCTGGACTTTTGTTTGTTGGCAGTTTTTTAATTTATTTGCTGGTTATCTGTCTGCTCACGTTTTGTATTTCTTCCTGTTTCAATTTTGGTAATTTATGTTTCTAGGAATTTATACATTTCTACAAGATAGTCTAATTTGTTGGCATAGAGTTTTTCATAATATTCTCTTACAATTGTTTGTATTTCTATGCTGTTAGTTGTTATTTTCCTCTCTCATTTGTTATTTTATTTGGGTCCTATCCCTTTTCTTTTTGATAAGTCTGGCTAGAAGTTTATAAACTTTACTAATTTTTGCAAAGATTCAAGTTCTGGTTTCATTGGTCTGTTGTTTTGGTTTGGTTTGTTTTGCTTTTTAGATTCTGTATCATTTATTTCTCCTCTAATCTTTATTATTTCTTTCCTTATGCTGGTTTTAACCTTCGTTTGTTATTCTTTTTCTAACTACTTTACATGTAAGGTTAGGTTGTTTATTTGAGATTTTTCTCGTTCTTGAGGTAGGCCTCTACTGCTATATACTTCTCTCTCAGGACCACTTTTGCTGCCTGCATCTCTAAGGTTTTGGTCAATTGTGTTTTTATTTTCATTCGTTTCTATGTAAATATATTTTTAAATTTCTTCTTTGATTTCCTGGTTGAACTATCCATTGTTTAGTAGCATGTTGTTTAACCTCCATGTATTTGTGGTCTTTCCAAATTTCTTCTTGTGGTTGATTTCTAGTTTCATACCTTTGTTGTCAGAAAAGACGCATGGTATGATATTTTTGTATTTGTTGAGGCCTGCATTTGTAATGTAATGTGTGATATAATCTGGAGAATGTTCCATGTGAACCTGAAAATAATGTGTATGGTGTTTTTTTAAGAATAGACTACATTGAATAGATCCATTAAGTCCATATGGTCCAGTGTGTCATTCAAAGCTTCTGTTTCCTTGTTGATTTTTTGTTTAGATGATCTGCCCATTGGTGTAAGTAATGCGTTAAAGTCCCCTACTATTATTGTATAATTATCCATTAGTTCCTTTATGTTTGTTAGTAATCGTTTTATATATTTAGGTGTGCCATGTTGGGGTCATAAATATTTTCAATGTTATATCTTCTTGTTGGATTGTCTCTTTTAAGATTATATAATGTTCTTTGTTTTTCGTTAGAGTATTAGTTTTAAAGTCTACTTTTTTGGATATAAGTCTTACTGCTCCTGCTTTATTTCAACATCCATTAGCAAAATAAATGTTTCTCCATCCCCTCACTGTCAATCAGCATGTGTCTTTGTGTCTAAAATGAGTCTCTTGCAGGCAGCATAGAAATGGGTCTTTTTTCTTAAACCCTTCTGACATTTCATGACCTTTGTTTGGTGTGTTTAGCCTGTTTACATTGACAGAAATTATTGATAGATATGTATTTATTGCCATTTTATTACTCTTTTTGTGATTATTTCTGGAGATTTTCTGTTCTTTTATTTTCTTTATCACTTTTGATTTCTCCTTTGCATTCAGAGTCCCCTTTAATATTCCTTGCAGTGACCAGAAACTCCTTTAGTTTTTGTTTGTATGGGAAACCGTTTATCTCTACTTCTATTCTAAGTGATAGCCTTGATTGATGGAGTATTTTTGGCTGCAGATTTTTGTTATTAAGCACATTGGATATATCATGCCATTCCTTTCTGGCTTGAGAGTTTCTGTTGAGGTAATCTCCAGCTAGCTTATGGGTCATCCTTTGTAAGTTAAGGACTTCTTTTGCCATGCTGCTTTTAAGATTTTTTTTCTTTATCAGTGTATTTTACAAATTTAATTACAATATTTTTTGTATTTTTGTTGATTTTGATGGGAGATCTCTGTGCCTCCTGGATTGGAATGTCTGTTTCCTGCCCAAGATTAGGGAACTTTTCAGCTATTATTTCTTCAAATAAATTTCCTGCCCTTTTTTCACTCTCTTCCTCTTTCAAGACTTCTATAATATGGATGTTATTGAATTTTATGGAGTCGCTGAGTTCCCTAAGTCTATTTTCATGTTCCATAATTCTTGTTTCTCTCTTTTGTTCACTTTCATTTATTTCCATTGCTTTGTCTTCCAGGTCACTAAATTCATTCTTCTGCTTCCTCCAGCCTGCTACTCATTCCATTAAGCCTGTTTAGAACCTTGCTTATTTCACTCTTCATCTCTGATCAATTCAGAGATTCAATAATTTTAATGATTTTATCTTTGTGGAAAGGGTGATGTCCTTCAATCTTTTCTCAAGTCCAGTGAGTATACTTATGATCATTGCTTTAAATTCCCCATGAAGGATGTTACTTATATCTGTTTCACTTAGATCTCTGGCTGTGGTCTTATCTTGTTCTTTCATTTGGGATAAATTCCTTCATCTCGGCATTTTGTCTAAGTCTCTTCCTTCTTCTCTGTGTTAGAAAAATCTGGTTATGTGTCCTGATTCTGAATGTAATAGCCTTATGAAGAATGTGCAGGTCCTGGAACTTCAGGGAGTTTGTCTGGTATGTGCTCCAGGCCCTCTCCTGATGTGTTCTGGCTTTTCTATCTTTCACGTCAGTTTTTTTTTTTTAATTTTAACATTTATTCAACTTTTTAAAGACAGAGAGAGACAGAGTGCAAGAGGGAGAAGGGGAGAGACACAGGGAGACACAGAACCTGAAGCATGTTCCAGGCTCTGAGCTGTCAGCACAAAGCCCAACACAGGGCTCGAACTCACAAATGGTGAGATCATGACCTGAGCCTAAGTCAGATGTGCAACCAACTGAGCTAACCAGGCACTCCTTTCAGGTCAGTTTTTTGCAGAGGCTCTCTTTGTCTGTCACGAGCATTTTTTGTTCCTGGCCTGAATGTGGAAAGTTTTAACTAGGTGTGCTCTGGTCTGCTTGTGTAATGAGACCTGTCATCACCTCCAGTGGATGAAGTTCTGCCAAACTCTATGGTTGGGAGACTGTATGTGGGCAGGGTTTTTGCTGGTATTCTGTAGGAGGGGCCTGCCACACTGGGATTGAGGTAAACTTAACTGAGAAAGGCAGTGCCATCAGAGCACATGGTTGTGGGCTTGGTGAAGGCAGGTTGAACACCCGGTGTTGGTGTTATGATGCTTCACTCTGTGTTTATGCTGAGGGTTGGGGAGGGAAGTTTCACCAACAAATTGCTTTGTTATCAGAAAGGCATCTCTATGAAGGCTCTCTGTCAGAGACACAATTTGAGAAGAGTGATAAATACCCCCCTGCCGTTTGCCCCAGGTGTCCCCCAGATCACTATTCCACACTCTCTGCCTATGGGTTGTTTGCCTTCCCTCTCTCCAAGAGCAGTGCAGTGCTCTCAGGATTCTATCCCAGCCAAGCCCACCCACCTTTAAAACTCTAGCTTTCAAGCCCTGCTGCATATAAAAACTCAAGATAATCAGCTCCTCTCATTTTCCCAACCAATGGCCTTGGGGAAACATTCTCCTTGTGTGTCCTCTGTGTGATTCTCTCTCTGTCATCTTTCTCTGTGACCACAGCCCCCTCTCCTCTGAGACACCCATTATCCATTTCTCCCTTAAACTGCGTCTTTGCATTTCCTACCTTCTTCGATGTGGCTTCTTCTTTTCATTTAGTTGTGGAGTTTGTTCTGTCAGTCTTCTGGTTGATTTCTGGAGTATTTAGGATTATTTGATAGTTATCTAGTTGTGTTCTGGGACGATACAAGCCTAGGGTCGCTGTACTCTGCTGCCATCTTCCTATAACTCTTGAAAAATGAAAGCTTTTAAGGTAAATGTACACCTACATGAAGGCAAACTAAAAAAAATTCTATCTCACTAAGGAATAAGAAAGATGTCACAATAGAAAATAAAAGTCTGTATTCTGACAAAATAATACACCTTTCCAACTTTTGATATTTCTGTTCAAAACCTGATCCCAGATTGTTTATTTCAGATATATTCAGTAGTTTCCAAATATAGTTATTGAACTCTGATTAGTTAATATATTTCAAAGAAGAACAGGTTATCATTTGAGAAATTAGAAAGAAAAAATCAGGGAATTCCAAATACACTTGTTTTCTGATCCTTAAGAAAGGAATGAAAAAAAAAAAAAAAGAAAGGAATGATATGTAGTAAGAGTGAGAACAATGTTAAATACAGAGAAAAAATTAGCTAATGGAAAGAATGGTTAATTAAGGTTATTAAGACATTTAAAATACTGGTATGTTATTAATGAATAATATCATTCAACATTTCTTTCAAAATATATTACAATGAAATATCACCTTATTCTTTGAGAGTCTCTCATGTCATGTCTTCCTTCCTCTCTGTGGTTTTTTTTCCCCCTTCCCCTCTTCCCCTCTCCCCTGGGTGTACCCCAATGTTCATAGCAGCACTTTCTAAATATCACCTTAAACAGGGGATATCTAAACAGATATTTTCTTTAAAATGCCCATGGGCAATATGGGGCAAATCAGTGGATATGTAAGGCAACAATTTGTGGGTCTTTGTCTTGTTTGACAGTGTATTTTTTAAATTTCAGTCTGTAATTATCAATTATTCATTTTGTTCTTTTTAAGACAATTAATGTGAAATTTAATTACTGTTCTTGATTATTATATGTATTTATTAGAACATGCTTTATATTATACTGGCAGTTTCTCTTTAAATAACTTATGAACAAAACAACAGCTGGATTTAATGATATGGTTAACATTGTAGTGTTTGAAGAGAAGTAATAGAGAGTTGATATTTTTCTTCATAAAGGATGTTGTTGTAATATACTTTGGAAGTCTAACATTGTTTATGAATTCCATATAAAGAAGTACAAGTAGTCATTGTTTGTCATACACAACGATGACAGCTATTTGTCAGCTTACGTGTCTGACTTTCTCCATTAGATAATGTTAAATAATCAGCTTCTAAGGACATGTCTGTATTGTGTTTTGTTTTGGGTCTCCAGATATGTGATGCAAACAATTATGTTACATTCAGTGACTGGATGATTAAATCAGAGACAACCGATTATGATATACAATGAAATAGACTACAGAAAGAAACTAAAATTGAAAGAATTATGTATAAAGCAGATTTAGGAGTTCTTTCTCTGATTAGAAATTTATATGGCATGGTTGATATTCACAGGTGAAAAAGTGGTTTTCATAACTAAGGAGACATATTTTGATTATTCAGATAAAAAAAGAAAATCCCCTGTTCCATTACACATATATGCATGCAAGCACCCACACGTGTACACACACACACACACACACACACACACACAGACTCTAAGTATAGATTTTTAAATTTTGATTATTGACTAAATGCTTTACCTCATCTCTTGGTAATAGAAAATTCCAAGTATTAAATGCACTTGGATATAAAGCACTGGCATTTTGTAGTAACCCTATACATAAGGCTTGTGAAATGAAAGTGAAACTTATAAGGGTGTGTGATTTAGCAAGACATATACCTTGATTTTAGTCTGGAGAAGAAAAAAAATATTGACAAAAATGTAACATCTAGTAAAATGAAGAAACAAATAAAGGAAGATATATTGACTACTTTAGATTAGATGTTAGGTGCTAATAGTATTTAAAACAATGCCAGCACTTAATTTTTATTTTACAATATGCTAGGCATTTTAGCAGGTATATTTTTCATCGTTTACAGAATCACACCACACTTTATCTCAGGAAATCCTCACACAACACCGTGAGGTAGGTATGACCATCATTAGAATTTTACAGGTAAGAAAACTGGGATACAAAGAATATTGGGGTTAAATAACTTGCTTATGTTTGCAGTTATTAGGTGGCAGAGTCATAACAACAGTCCTGGAAATAGCAATGTGGTTATTTGCTGGGAATTATAGAGTAATGACAGATGGTTTGTGACAGTCAGGCCACAGATGGTTTACCAATCTGTCCTTCTTTCAATTAACCATTGACTGTAATTTGCAGTTAACTCCCCCTCCTAGTTACATGGATATTTCCTAACAGCAGTTTGGCTCAAAAAAACAGAAGGCGAATTGTGCATGACTTCTGACAATTTCTGTGCATCTTACTAATGGACTTTTTTTTTCTTTCTAAGATAATACTTTCTGTGATAGAGCAATTTTTACAAATTCTAAGCCTTTCTCAAAGAATGAAGCCAAATATTTAGGTAGAAGCTGTTGATCATGCCTAGAAAATGAAGAATAATTTAGGAGCATAAATAATTTGAGTTATGAAGGAATTATTTAGGAAGGGAACATTTTAAAAATTAAAATAACAAAGGATGTAAACAAAAGGTTCATTCTCTAAGTGTCAGAAACCCGGTCTTTTAAAATTTTTGAATAATCATATTTGTCTGAAGGTAAATTATTCTTTCCCCCTGGTGATCCTCTTCGGCTAAATTTTCATAGTTTCTTCAACCTATTCTGCCAATGGTCAGTGAAATAACATAAGCCTAATGTTTAAAAATTTTTTTAACCAAAATCAGTGTACAGAGAGAATAATGATGAATTGAAAACTTATTCTGTTCTTACAAACAAAACTTTGATCCAGATCATAGATTATGCCTCTTGAACTCAAGAATTGTAATAAGGTTCTTGCTGTATCTTGGCACAATGAATAATGGAAACTCATTGAGTTTGCTCTGATCTCAACTTTATCCTGGAGTGGTTTAAATCAAGTTATACTCGGTTCAAATTCTTTGATATGAACTATTTCAGCTTTAGAGCTTTCATCTGAAATCTCTTGATATTAATAACATTACTTCGATCCTTCGTCTCTGTTCCTTCCTCCCAACCTCAAGTAGTTCTTTGTAATCCACTCATCCTCAGAATTCACATCAAAAAGGGAAAAAAATGGAAACAAATTATGGGGACAACATTGTCCCTTAATGTCAATTAGATGTTCCTTCATCTTTGTAAAAGCAAAATAACAATCTTCCAATAATTTTAAGATTGACTATAATTTCCTTACATCTGTTTCATGCCTTCCAAGTGCTGTTTCTATAAAGAGGGATAGGTCAGTTCAATAATAGTAGTAGTAGTAGTAGTAGTAGTAGTAGTAGTAGTCGTCGTAGTAGTAATAATAATAATAATAATGATAATAATAATACCAATGCAGCAACAGCAGCAAACTGTTAATAAAACTCACTACATACCAGACACTCTTCAAAGAGGTTTATAAAATGAAATTTTTAAATAGTTAACAGGAGGTATAAACAAAAACTATGGCATCAGATTACGATCTTTTGCTAGTCCCTGGATGTAGGTGATATTCAACATTAACTGTCCTCAGCAAAAGATCTATATTATTTTCATTTGTTCCCCTCAGAAAGGAACTTTATTTGATATGTTATGAAACCAGCCCTAATAGGAATGGATAGGTCAAAAGTGTTACATTCAGGGATAATGCAGGCCAATAATGAGAATTCAACTGCTTACAGGGGAAGTCTTCTATATCTTTTATTAAGACTTTTATTACTCTCCTTTTCTCTTATGTGGTTAGAAATAAAATGGCAACTATCTGGATGATAAAAACACAAAAGACATAAAAAATTTCAGAAATAATTCAGAGTATTAATTTGTAAGTAATCAGTTTACTCCAATAGGTACCTCTTTGGTAGCTAAATTTCCTCAGCTAAATCCTTGGTGATTATAACTTGTTACATGTTGAACGAGCACATAGGCAAAACAATGTCCCTGCACTGTTGGTAAAGTTCAGTCTGAAGAACTTCTCCAAGGATTATGATTTTTTCCCTATCACAGAACTTATTCACCTTAATATTGTTAGAAATAAACTATCCATGCTTGTTCTTTCTAATTTGGAAGATTTTTATGCCCTAAATGTTATTCTTTGAAAGAAGAAATGAGAAGCGGCTAGCATGTCCTTGGAAAAAAAGCAAATACTTCTCAGGAGATCAATATGACTCCTCTTAACTCCCCTCCTCATTTGCAACAATATACCAACTGGATCCTATAATATTACTTATATTGAAGTTATATAGAGCATAGTACTCACTTGGTAATTTTATAGAACATAAAACCCACTTTGTGCTAAAAAAAAATACTTGCATTTGAAGTAAAGAAAAGAATCGCATTAGCCTTTTGTTTTTTCTCCATGGCGTTTGTTAGTACCCTTGAAAGGCTAGGTATTTATCCAAGGGATACAGGTGTGCTGTTTCAAAGGGGCACATGCACCCCAATGGTTATAGTAGTGCTATTGACAATAGCCCAAGTATGGAAGGAGTCCAAATGTCCATCGACAGATGAATGGATAAAGAAGGTGTTGTATATATACATGTATATGTATATGTATATATGTATATACAACGAAGTATTACTCAGCAATCAAAAAGAATGAAATCTTACCATTTGAAACTATGTGGATGGAACTAGGGGGTATTACGCTAGGCGAAATTAGTCAGTCAGAGAAACACAAATATCATTTGACTTTACTCATGTGAGGAATTTCAGATACAAAACAGGTGAACATAAGGAAAGGGAAGCAAAAATAATATAAAAACAAAGAGAGGGACAAATCATAAGAGACTCTTAAATACAGAGAATAAACTGAGGGTTGCTGGAGGGGTTGTGGGTAGGGAGATGGGCTAAATGAGTAAGTGGCATTAATGAAGACACTTGTTGGGATGAGCCCTGGATGTTATACATAGAGGATGAATTACTAGAATCCAATCGTGAAATCATTATTGTACTATATGTTAACTAACTTGGATGTAAATTTAAAAAATAATAAAGGATTTTGAGTTTCTAGACTGTTATGGCAAGCCTAATAGGACATTGTTGGGAAGTATATTTAATAGCTACTTATGTCTTCAACTAAGAAAAAGTCTCCTCTTTTGCATGATATCTCTCCTTTTCAAGTTCCTTGAGTATGAGTCACTGCAATATTACTAGACTCTTAACCCAAGTATAGAATGTGTCAAGATCAGAAGAGAGCACATATAAAGATGGGGAGAGAATTGGGACAAGAAGAAAAGATAAATTAAGGAGCAAAAGACCAGAATGACTACATGTTCTAGAAAAATATCTTTTATGCTTCATGTTTCTAGTGCAGGAGGCTGTTTTATGCTTATAAATGTTAACTCAGTTCTAAGTGAACGTAAGGCAAAACTCTAGATTCTTCATGGGAAAAATATTTTTATTTTGCAAAAATCAAACAGTTTTCTTAGGATGAAAAGTTGAGGAATACAAGAGAAATACATATGATGTGTTTTGACAAAGGTGAGGGATCAAAAGCAAAACCTAGTTTTAAGAAGATACATGATGGGCACCTGGGTGGCTCAGTCGGTTGAGGTCTGACTTCAGCTCAGGTCTGATTTCGCCGTTTGTGACTTCGAGCCCTGACCTCGCCATTTGTGAGTTTGGGCTCTGTGCTGACAGCTCGGAGCCTGGAGCCTGCCTCGGATTCTGTGTTTCCCTCTCTCTCTAACCCTTCTCCACTAGCACTCTACGTCTCTCTCTCTCAAAAATAAACATTAAAAATTTAAAAAAAGAAGATACATAATATGGGGTGCCTATCTGGCTCAGTCAGTTAAGCGTTTGACTCTTAATTTCAGCTCAGGTCATGATCTCACAGTTTGAGAGATCCAGCCCTACTTCGGGCTTTGCGCTGACAGCATTGAGCCTGCTTGGTATTCTCCCTCTCCCTCTCTCTCTGCCTCTTCGCCCACTCTCGTGCTCACTCTCTTTCTCAAAATAAATAAATAAACTTAAAAAAAGAAGATATATGATCTGTATGACGCATTAATACAGAGCAAGATTTTAGAGGCAAAAGACTATGAAATATACAATTTGGCATTACACGAAGTATGCTGTTGAGAAGGAAAGTTGAAAGACCAGTAGTCCTGAAAACACCTGTAATGAGCAGTAAAATAATAATGGGTCATTATCTGTTGTCATTAAGTTCGGGAAATTCATAAACTCATATAGGGCCCCAAAAAGAAATGAGCATAGAGCACCAATTATCTCTGTCTGTGGGAATTGAAGAGCTGTTATTACTGAAAACTTGAAAGTTCAATGCAATAAATAATAAATTAAAAAGCTTCTGGCTTAGGAATGTGATCCTATCTTCCTTTGAAGGAAAAGTGAATGGGTGACTGAAGGGAGGGGTGGTGCAATTTCATAAGATAATTGTGGGAATATAAACTTCAGGAACTTTATACAAATAGAAGTGACAAACTATTATGTACAGGAATTAAAATATAACAGCAGCACAAAATTTGAGGCTATTTTTAGTCATATGTAGCAAAAGGTTACATTGCACCTGTACTATTTTGGGGAGAAAATATTTGTACAAAACAAACCCACATGTGCAAATACACAGTTTTTAATCAGTGCAGCATATTATCGTCTTAAATTAGCAACTTCATGTTGTTTAGAGGACAGGCATATATTTTCAAACGTCCTTTGAAACCTATGCCCTATATTCTCCATGGAACAAAACTAACATTCTTAAACTGTCTCAGTGCTTTAGTCTGCAGCTTTCCCCATTCTGCATTAGGGATTTTGATTTCATTCTCAGAAAGAGCCAAGGCATATGGGAATTATTCAGAATTTGGAAAAACAAGGAAGCTTCGATTAATGGGATGCTGGCAGACAGCCTCTACAGTGCACATCATTTTACTCCCACATATATTTCGTTTGTGCATACACACTCATGCATATGATTTCATTTACCTTTTAAAAAGATGATCACACTTTAGTAATGAAAGAATGCTTCTGAAGAGAATTCAATATATGTTATGTCCCAGCAGTTTAATTTAGAGGTAACAAAGTGGGGAAGTATGCAAATCCAATTTTAGAAACAAAGATGAACTACTGACATATTTGATAAAGGCAAGTCCAATTTGAAAACCAAACAGTCTTTGCCTCAATGTGTGGCACACCTAATTAAACTTAATTTTAATATTTTGGAGGACAGAAAAAGAGCTATCTGTTCTCTTATGCTTAATATAAGTGTGTGTGTGAGGAGGGATGGAATGGAGAATACATTTGGATTCTCACCTGGGGTGTTGAGGAAGGAACACGATAGGCTATATGAAAGGGAGTTGAAACTTTTGTTCCATTTCCTCTCAATGGTAGTATGACACTAGTTTTTGGTTCTTAGCCAGATTTCAGAGCAGCTACTGGACATAGAATCATATAATACATAATAATATAACAACGTTAGTATTCAAAAAATTATTTCTTAAAGAGGTTTTTATTGTTTCTTTTTCTTACATGAGCATAGTGTGTAGGAAACACAAATTTCCACAAAATAAACTTAAGAAAAATATTTCTGATTAGATAATATATTTTATTATGAGAAAAATAAACAAGTTACATGGTTTTATAACCATTTGCATCTTCGGAAGGCTTGAGAAATAATTAGTTTGAAAAGTGAAAAGAGACCACCTATTCAGGGCTACATTGTTATCCATAGTGAAGTTGTGTCATTATTCTAGGCATGTCAATTCTATACTGCAGACATCTCAACATAGAAAAACTCTGTCCAAAGTTGAACATATGGATAAAATCATATTTCAAAGGAGAAGAATATAGAAATTACTAAGTGCATAGATGCATGAAATTGATACTCCTGAATATACCAGGTGAAAATATGTAGTTCAAAGCCTTCAAGATAAGGTCGTCTGTCGGAAGCCACCATGGGCTTCCCAGTTGAGAAGCCTCCCAGTGTGGATAAGGCAGATGTTTCAAAGTCTCTTGCTGACCAGATGGCACCCCAATATTATCTCCTTCTAATAACCTTTCAGGCCTGGATTTCTTGAACTGCTCTGGTTCGCCTCAAGGGATGTAATGCTCTTTTGTTTTATGGCATATGGGAAAAGGGACCCGGAGTATGATGCCTTGATGGATTACATCTGAATGAGAGTAACGTGGTTAGAAGTAACCTCAAAGTTGCCTCTTGGGGATAGGTTACACAAATTGATCATACAGAATAGCAGTTATGAGTTGGCTAAAAATTAGTGTAACTTATGTAGACTTTAAGCCCCTATTGTGTAAATTCACTCACTCATAAGCAAAAGAACTTAGGCAAGCATTAGAGAATTATGTCCTTGCCAAGTAAGTTACCCTTCCCCCATTGTAGTTTAGGAAGCTAGACAACGGGACTCTTGACCTGTCTGTAGACAATTGGCATGTGTCTTAAGACAACAATTTTTGCGCCACCTGCTTGCTCAAGGTTACACTAACAACCCTGCTTTCTTCCTGGCAAAAACAGTGTATATTCATTATCTTAGGAATAAAATCTTAAAATAGCTAAAATAAGACTCTCCCTCAAGGTCTGGGGGATTGACATAATACACACTGTCTTCTTTAACTATCTTCTAAGAAAA